>JAHWXV010396570.1:0-10630 GCA_024586415.1 Phrixothrix hirtus | reverse complement strand
GAATGGCATGATAGGTAGTAGTAGTAGTAGTAGTAGTAGTAGTAGTAGTGTAATGCAGTGAAATTAACCAGGAGTGGGAAATAAATTTCAAAACAATGCCGTAGGCGGTGCACTTTGAAACCCAAGCTACCGTCAACAATTAATAATTCAGGATGAAGACAAGCAACCCGTCCCCTATCCACCTTCAAAGCTTACAGTTTCCTGTATGAGCAACCATGTAGTGTTGTGTCAATTAATTGTACAGATACAACTTATGCAGATTTAACAAGAAGAAATTGTGCTTGGGGGCTTCTCAGAATTACTAATTCCATTGACGTACTCCAGTGTAATGGGACGTACCCTAGCTACTGTTTACAAAGTTTCAGGGTTGAAGGTTCAAGCAAACCTGGCAGTCAAACAACTAGAGGCGGATCAACAGCTGACTCTGGAAGAGTTGATGCTTTTGATAATTTATATCGGTATATAAGAACGACGAATGCCAGTACACGTTAAATGAATTACATAAATTGTGTAGCAATCTGAAACCTAATGTTGAAACATATGACAACCGTTACGTCAAGAACAAACTTATCCGTCGTTTTGGCCCCAACATACGTGTAATGGATATTATGGGAAAAGGTTGTCATTTGCGTCAGTAGAACAGGATCAAAAATCGAAAAATCAACGAAGAAGATGAGGAATTGAGAGTGATAAAAATTGTAGCGACCATAATTCGACACACAGGAATCCAAAGTTTATGATTGTTCACAGTTTCCAACTCCTCAACAGATTCAATCTGGAAGTGGAGATTTCATTCTAGAATTACTGAAAACACTTACCTATAAAATGATAAAGCCTGAACAGAGCGAATAAGCTACTGTTCTGCAAACAACGGCCAATGCTCACTCCCTAATTTCAGCAGCTCGACCAAGATCTTTTATGTCACCTGTTCAATTTGACACTGCAGTGTTTCTTCACAGAAGGTTCAGCTTCATACTGTTAACTGACTTATTAGCAAATATGGGGTTCCATGCTTCTTATAATAAAGTGTTGAAATTCAAAAGGTTAGTTACTATTAACGTACAATTGAAAATAAATCACGGATATGTGCAGTATGTCTTTGATAATGCTGATTATAATGTATATACTGTGAATTGTCTTGCTAGTTTTCATTGAGTGTTCTGTATGGTAACTCAAAATGCACCTGATGTTGACACTAGCGTATCTCGAACGATTGTTAGAGTACAGGAAATTGGAAACGGCGACAATTGCAAATATACCAACGCCCTGTTACATCTGTATATACTTATATAACAACTTTAGATTGGAAATAAATGCAGACTAAACCTTATTATTTCTCACATCTTGGAACGTTTTGGTTGTCTGGCATCTGGTGTGATGGTTGAAGTGGTTCTATGGAAAGGCGGTATACTGCACAGCCATATGAAACATCAGCAGTTTTGGCTCAAAGTTGAACAATTTTTCTAGAATTTGGGATAGAAGGAGGAAACTTTAGCCCTCCATATCTCCGAAACTGTTGAGCGTAGCAAAAACATCTGCATGGTCATTTTTGTGGGAAATTTAACTTAGAACGAGAAAACGTATGGTTTCGATTTCGCCCCCTTCCCCTTTCCCAAACCCGACGCTCATACTATCAAGATTTTCTACTACATTTAAAGTAAAGGTTAGTGAAGAATTTGGAACAATCAAACCTTTTTTTATTCCAGGGTTTGAAAAATGTGTTTCCTTTCGTTTTCGTTTTATTTCTTTCTGAAGTTACTTTAAACGATTTGAAACAATGAGCAACCCATTTTATTGTCATTTTTTAAGTTATGCAGTATAATGCTTACGTAATTTTTCTCCATACATCGATTGCTCACAGAGAAGATATTGCAACCTCGATCTTGAGCACAGCCTGGATTCAATCGCATTTAGAGCGTATACAAACATTATAGTTTAATTGAAAGGTCAGTTTAAGAAAAAACTTAATTACAAATATCAAAAAAAAACAACAAAAACTTACGTAGCAAATGGCATAAACCAGAGTAAAGACCATAAAGCTTATATAAATTTTCTAAGCATGCTCTGTTCATGGTTTCATCAATCCTTTTAATTAGCACTATTGACGTAATGGCATTCAATGCGTCAAATTACAGTAATTTAAAGTACTTTTAATATAACCTCAAAGGAACTGCGCAGGTAAAAAGAAGTGCCAGTCAGGAACTTACACATTAGTTGTTATTAACTTCTTGTGAAACAATTTCCCCGGTACTCGTAACAACTCTTGAATTGTGATCTAAACCACTATCTTTCTGAAACTAACAGTTATCATATCGGTCAAAGATTCATTAACGTACCCTCCAGGTTAGCTTGCAGTAATTTTAAATATCATTCGGCATTCAAGATGCCATGATAAATGAATAGGATTACCTTTCGGTGGCAAAAACCTCAAACCTAGATGGTGACGGAGGCGGAGGCGGTTGGTCATAAATTATGGCCAATGTTGATAGCGGTATAATGAAAGTTGTTTCGGGCGGTAGTGGCGGAATATTAGGTTACTCGAACAGAGGTTTTTAATGGGTGGCGTTTCCAGTGATTCTAGCTGTTGCCACGTGGCAGAAATTTGAAAATCAATCTTTAGGTCACGAAGATCCTCTTGTCCATTGTTTCCATTTTTCTCGTTCGTTGCGTGGTGTTGTTAAGACCATGCTGTAGGTGCCCCAGGTGGGCCTCAGTTTGTCTGCGTGCGCGGTACATTTCCCAAATGTTCGCAATTGCAGTCTCTGGTTAAGATGTTGGTTTTACCGCACCGATAGCAATATAGGTTCTGCCGGGCGTAACATTCGTTTTAGCGGTGGCCTCGTCTTCCACAGCGGGTGCAAACTTCATCTGTACGGGGTGGTAATTGTGAGTTTACAGCTTTTTCCTTTCTCGGTGGTTCGACTGCGGATGCTGGGTACTTTTCCTTTTTTGGATTGTACGCTGGTTTGCGCTTTAGTATTTCGTAATCTTCGCCCATTTTTGTTAATTGGGCTAGGCTGTCAAAGTCTTTTCGCCGGATATAGGTTTTATATTCAGGCTTAAGTTTTCGTAAATTCTTTCCAGAGCATTTGTGGTGTCTATTTCCCGTGCCGTCTTATTAACGTTTGAATGACCGTTAGGTATTCTTTCAAGCTTTCATTTTGGCCTTGTGTTCTCAGTCTAATTTCTTCTTAGAGGCAGAAAAATTATCGGGTCGATACGTAGAAAATTTTCAAGTCCCTGACAAAGTCTTACCAAGTTTCCCACTTCTGTTTATTGTTTAGGTACCATAACAGTACTTTGGACTTCAGTAACTCAGGCAACGCGGTTAGGAGTTCGGGATCGAGAAATTCGTAGCAGTCTCCTAGTTCCTCATGGCATTGCATCCATCGTTCTATCAAATTTAAGTCCCCATTTTCTAACTGAACTACAGATTTGCGCGCGATTCGACATTGGAGTTAACGCGGACCGGTTAGGACCTATTGAAACGGTCTCATTGAGACTTGCAGATGTTGCTTGTAGGTCTGTCATCTTGGCGGCTTATGTGTAACAAAATCAGAATATTCTATATGTATATTTATACCGGGTCTCCGGCGCCAGGCGTATGCCGCAGAATGTTTTCTTTCTTCCTTCGATTCGGCTGTGACGGTCAGTTTTGGTATTCGTGGTCCCAAAATTTAGAGTTTGGAATGACTCTTTTATATTTTTCCAATTACTTTTGTTCGGGAGTAATTTTTGTATTTTGGTCAGTTATTCAGAGTCCCTGATTGGCGGTGCCATTTTTGCGATGTCTTTGGATTCGATCAGGTCCGCTTCTCGGGCTCAATTGTTGTGTCGGCTTCCTGTATGTTCAAGTTCTTTGCTCGGCCATTATTTTTGTAACGACTGCTTCGACTGATTGTCTTTTGACGGCAGCGGTTACTTAATATTTTTGCCGGGAAGGTAGATCTCAGTCAAAGATGGGTAAGGGTTCGAAGGGTGTTCTCTTACGACCTATTTAATTCGCTGGCTAACTGTGAACAGAATTTATTAACGTAGAGTAAAGTTAAGCTGACTAATTTTCACTTTTTGATTCTACCTCGTATGTTTCTGTTTCATTATTCGGCCTTAGTAACTTTTCACAGGTTTACCCTGTATGCTTTTGTTTTGCACGTTTTGATTCAGGATAATTTATCATATTTTTGAGGTCTATGCAATTAATGACTGTTTATTTATTTTTAATCTACTTTTAATTGTCAATTTAAATTAAACTTTGTAAGTGTTAGGTTTTGTTACGCTTAACGGTTCAGTTTGTGTTATTTATTAATTCACTTAGTTCTGTATCTTTATCAAATTTAAGACTGCATTGGTCTTGTTATTTTTAAGCTTAAAGCTCTATATTCATGATTATACCTTGTATTAAATCAACCAAAATTTACTAATTATATTTATTATTTAACTAAGCAAAGAAAATAATTATATACAGGTAGGTTTTCCTATAACTAGTATTTACAGACATAGATCAATGTATTAGCGTAAAATGCAACTTTATGCACCTACATTTTATATATTGGACTGTTAGCAATTATAGTTACACGTATCTGCATGAACAACGTGCAAATATTGTTTTATGATATTAGCACAATGTCGCTTTAGCACTTACGCGTATTTTTAAAAGATACATTTTGTTATTTAAATATTGAATACAGCTCAAGGTCATATTTTGATTGTATAATAACACAATGGGAAATTTGTCAAGTTATCTAGCTGAATTTTTTTACGCTGTGATACCGATATTGTTAATATTTTAAGTTTCTTTTGATAATTCAGTTGATGATAAGTGCAACAAAGAGTGAAAGTTAACAATGTGGGGCATGTTATAAGACATTGAAATTAATGAATGTAAAGGCTCAGAAATATTAACAAATCTTCAAGCAGGTGCAATACATTATATTTAGTGTACACTGTTGTAAAATATGTACACAAACTGTAAGGTGCAGTAAAAATAGCTAAAGATTTATTTCATATTAAAAAGTAAATATGTATTTTACATAAAAAACTACTGCCTCAAACAACCAAAACACAGTACACCCCTAATTTAATTGAAAACAGTAAATAAAATAATAAAATATATGTACAGCTAATATAAATGTAATAATTTTAATAATCTCCAAACATACTGCCCATGATTTGTTAATTTTTAGCAATCGTAGGGAAATTTAATTAATATAAAATCGATTTCGTTTTAACTAATTTGAACTACATAATGATATATGTATTGAGATGTATGTTCATAATAATGAAAATAATTTGTACAATGTTGTTTGCTGAAGAAATAAAAACCTTATTTAATAATTTATACGCACTCCTATTTGTATATAAATAAAACTAAATCGGTGATGACCTTTGACGTTTGTTATCGATATTTTTTGTACATAAATAAATAACCATTACAAAATGTGCAAAATTGTAGCTTATTATATCTAAGTAAATATTTCTAAAATACCTATAAGTATTAAATATAAGAAAGAATTTAATGTTAAATGCGGCAGAAGCAAATCAGCTGTCTAAAACTTATCTTTATAACTATAATCCAGGCGTTTTTTTTTAGAGTTTCTATTAGTACAACCGTAAGCGGTACATATAGTCATGAGTTTTGTTAATTTACAAAGAAATATCTTTAAGTCAAACACAATAATAGAAACTTTGGTAACTTAACCCTTTACCGATGAACTAATAAAGATGGCGTCGACCGGCGATGGTGCTTCTACATTGGCTACATAAATTTACAACAGTTTGAATAGGAGGGGCGTTTCCTTAGTACTCTTTATTCGTGATGCGCAGTCAAGTGTCAGGATGAACTTTAAGGCGGTAATTCGCAGATTAATGCGGATACATTTAGCCTTTGTTTTAAATTATTTGTTTCATTTTAACGATAGTAAATTCGGTATTTCAATAAGCGGTTTGTTCAGTGTATTGGATGATTTTTAGCGTTTAGTAGGTGCTTGTCTGTGCTTAATGAAGACTAGTTTGCGGAAATTGTTTCGATGCAGCTACATACCAGGTATATCATATAGACGAAAGCATATACATACCAGAGTTAAAAATCAGTGTCACATAGGTAGCTTTCAATACATACCATTGATCTATCAAGTAAATCAATGCGTTAAACAAAGAATTCGCTTCGGAATTTTTTAACGTGTAGTGTAAAATGTTTCAAGCAACTGAATAAGAATCTTTTGTTCCTGATTGAAGTTACGAGGCGGTGAGTGTATGTAACATTATCTTTCGCAAATTACGGTCGGTTAATAACAATATGAAGTTGCTTATCTTTTCTCAGACGAGACAATAAACTACTCATGGCAGTAGGATGATTATCTCTGAATATTTCGGTTTGAAATGCTTGCTTTTATATGTTTTCGACAATAGAGGGGCGGCGATATGAGGTAACTTCAAATTTTGAGTTTTTTTGATTTTTTTCTCGGCATAAAGACTGTATTTGTTGATAACTCGAACTTTGAAGCTAATCACCTCTTAATCAAACCAGCGAGCAGTTAAACTGTTATTGAATTTAATTATAGTTTAGGATTTTTAAGATTTTTTAAAATTTTGAATTTAAAATCTTTCAGTTATTTGAACAATATTTTCTTAGCTAACTATGAACAGAATACATTTGTTTGTTTATAAAAGATTTGTTTTAAATCGAATGCGATTAATATTAATATACGTTTTGCGTACGTGTAAAATTGAACTCTTATCAGTTCATTCTACGAATTGGTTACCATCTGTTTGTCTGAATTTGGCTTGCATTCGATTTAAGTTCATGGTATGTTACATTTTTAATAACGGTTGTTTTAAGAAAATTTCTAACTGTTTACAGAGAATTTTCCTTTTGCATTATTAAATTTTAGCAAAAGAATATTTTATAATGCACATTTGTCTGCATTTTTGAATTTTAAACAGTTTTATACATTTTTAATGCAGTGTTTTATTTACAGCAATTGTTTATAACAAAATAAAATGAAAATATTCTTTTTTGTTGACGATGCGTCAAATTAACTGAACTTTTGACATGTTTACGCTTTGAACTTTTAACAAACTTAATTATCACATAAAAAACACTAATTAACGCAACCGTAATTAAGTTTGTATGATAAAAATACGTCACATGCTGGAGATAACTTTGTTTAAAAATTTTATTATTCTGATTCGCCCATTAATGGGCACTTCTTGTATATACAAATGATCTCATTATTCATTAACATGCTATAACGGGAACATATTTTTTTTAAATCGAAGGTACTCTACGTTACAACACTCCTTGATACAATGTACAACTAGTGCTTTTTGGCGAGATTGCACTGATTTTTTAAAATAATGATTTATTTCCAATTGAGAAATTAATCTCAGAAAAGTTAGTTTCTCAAGCTGCCTCCGCGCCTGATATTGAGTGCTTCTGTTCAGCTTTTTCAGCATAACTTATAATATTCTGATATCATAATTTTCTAGACTTGTACAATAAGTGTCCATTATTGATACCAAAACATTTAATAGGCAAATTTAGCTATATAACGAAGTTTATGAAAAAATCCTATGCCACTTCATAAGCGCCTACTATAAGTTTTAAAGTACGAAAATAATACTTATTTTGTAAAAAGTGTGCTGATAACGTCATTTTTACTCTCAATGAAGAAATCGACAAGACAAGGTGGAATATTTTTCAATCTATTTAAAGAAGTTAAAGGTTTTCTAGGGGATGAAACTTTGGAAATAACTAATATTTGCGATACCTTTTGAAAGGCTTCCGAAAGAAAAAAATGTGAAAACGACAAAAACTCTTTTACCAGAAATATCTCAAAATGAAAAAATATTGTTTCTTCTACGGATTTTAATTAAATTAGGCGCTGTGAGCTGGTTAAAATAAGATGAAGACGTATTTTAAAAATAAGATTGTTTTAGTTTTGGGAGCTGTTGGCCCTGTTAAAACAACTAAAGCACTCATCTTTGTTTATAATGCGTGTAAAGTTTATCTAATCTTTGATGGGTGGTCAGACACTTTGACATAAGGCGAATAATTAATAGGAAGGCGTAATTCAACACATATATTTAAGTCATCAATAACCGAATAAAGGCAACATGTAATACCAGTTTTAAAATTATTCAAAAAATGGTTATGTTAACGGAAATCATTCAGCTCGTTGAAGGGTTTGGGTCATTTACTCTAAGCAATGGAAGTTTAACTACCTTTACAGTTCAGATAGCTACGAATGTTTTTTTACTTATTCTTAACAAGGTTTGAATTAAAATTAAAGTTTTAAAGGGTTAGTAAACAGAAAATTAAAACTTGTGCACTTATTTCGACCGAGTTTATCTAAATTAATTAATTTATTGTTATTTCTGGTGATTCTAAGCTGTTGATTTTGAAAAACTGCCTTCTTGTCTATTTTGGTAGTCTTTAGAATTCAATTTTCGAAGTCACTGACCTTAGTCCAACTGATGAAATGGACGCTCTGACAACGGAACAATCTTAAAGGATTGTTATCAGTTTTCCCTACTGAAGGAGCTGTATCTATACATCTGTATATTTGTAAGGGCTAACTTTGATGATTAATTTGTGAAAACTTTGAACTCGCGCTTTATCGACTCTTGTAGGCGTTTTTGTTATTTTCGTTGCGTTGGTTTGGCAACTCCTACTTTCTAGGTTTAGACGAATTGGATGTCCGTATTTCAAAATTCTACTCTGTATAGTTTGCTGGCAATTGAATTCTCGTTGCAGCTATGCTTTATGGAGAAGCTTCTGTACTGAATACTGTTTTATTTCGAAGCGATGCTGTTTACTTGATGTTTATTACTGTTACATCACTGTCACTTATCTTCAAGTAATTTTCTATTATTTCTAGGTAACGCATTTCAAACGATTTTGAATACCACATTATCTTATAGTTTCATGGAACTGACAATTACTAAAATGTCAGATGCCTTCGAATTTAAAATCTTTCGTAAACCCACATATAGTGATGCCATCATCAACCATTACAGCAATCATTCTCTATCTCACAAAATGACTTCCTTCAGATTCCTTTTCCATAGACTACTAATTGTAATTGTAATTATAATTGTAAGTATACTATTAAATAGAGATCATTTCCATACTGAACTGTCAATTACTTATCAAATTATTGGCAATAACAATTTTCCTCTTCATTCAATCAAAGGAATATTTCATAAAATGAAATTTTAATACAACCCACTTACATCTCTTGAACCTATAAACAAGCATAGCAAAAATAACTTACTTTTCTAGTTACCGTTTTTGGATTAATTTTCTCAGATTATTTCTGACATTTTGCACAAATTTAACTACAGAATAGCGTTTACTAACCCCGCTTCATTATAACCAATTTTAGTTAACAACAAATATAAAATATCTCTACTAGATAAATCAGGAGGTCACAAATTTATTTGTAATACTTGTAGTACCTAGTCGTAATTTCAAAACCAGATTTAAAGAGCACGTCAGTGATATTACATCTAATCACGTCTTCAATAGTAATCTCATTTCAGCCTTTGCTGAAAATATTTTAAAAAATGACCACGTATTTCTACCAAATAACAATTTTGAAATCTTACATATTGCTTTCCAAGAAAGATTTAAATCTGCTTGAAACCTATGAAATCAACAAATATTCTAACATGTGTTAATGAAAGAAACGAAATTAATTTTAACTCCCTTTTTCGTCTCATCCCACATTCTAATAGTTGTTCTTAATTATTTTCTCATTTTAGTTTTTTGTTGATTTTACTAATCGATGATATTCATTGTATTTTATAATTTATACTATAGTTATTTGATGAGTCTTTATATAAACTATTTGCCTTTTTTTTGTTCTCGACTTTTATTTATTTATTCAAAATTTTATTTACCTACATGTTTTTATCCAATGTCTGTTGTTCATAACCTTATTTTATCTTATCAATAGAATATGTTTGACAAACAAACTTTTAACAGCTGACTTGTGCTTTTAACTTAATGTATATTTATTAAGTAAGTCATATATTATTATTTTTACTAATAATTCTAAATGTAATCTTCTTTGTAGTTTATTTATTTATCAAGACCCAATTGAGAATTCCCAACTAGGGCGAAACATAATTTTGGCGTTGTTTTACGTGTGTTAAAATACATATACAAATCTATCTTAAAATAAGTTTCTTAAGGAAGTAAAATGCACTTTGTCGATATCTGATTGTCTTTCGTTGAAATTCCGTGATTCTAAATAATAAAATCGCGAGGGATTCAACAAGTTATTGAATATTTCTAAAGACTACACGAAATATCTGAAAATTATTCAACTTCTCCTTGATCTAATCAACCTGCAATTCTTCCATCTTCAAGATCGCCATATTGAGTATCCTTTTGTTGGGTATTCTAATATAGCCCACATATCATGCTACAATGAAAGGTCACAATTATATCCCATTTAATAAAAATAAATAATTATAATTATATCATTTCTTAAAGAGGTTACAAGAGGTGGAACAAAACATAGAAAAAATCTGGTGTGAGACAACACACGACTTTCTCTTATACATTTTAAATTTAATTTGAATTTATTTACGTAAGTGATTTTCTATACACCGAAATTGTAAA
>JAHWXV010396569.1:0-13033 GCA_024586415.1 Phrixothrix hirtus | reverse complement strand
CAATTTAATGCATCTGGCGCCACGTGATCTAAGATGACCATAATTTTATAAAATCAAAATAAACAGGGCGTCTAAACGTCTGGTAAACTTAATAAGTACCCAACTACTTTTAACTGCTTTTTGTGAACTAACTTAAATTGCTATTTTCTAACTAAGTTATTAATTATTAATTAAAATAGTTTACTTTGTCTTAATTTTATATACATATACACATACACCAGTACCTACATTATAATCGGAGTATGTAAAATGAGAGCTTTATATCATATCTTTGAAATAATTTCTAAACAAATTAAAACAGTGAATAATTTAATATAAAAAGGGTTATCAATTTTGTGGCATAATTTGTGAAATTAAAATAAATTGCGAACGAATTCATTACTTCATAATGAAAACAATCATTTCGGGCGAACTTATTAAATATAAATACAAGTATTTACGGCGTGTTCGTATTACTAACACGAGTAATGACGTACTTAGAATGAAGTAAACCACGAATGTAAGGCCACTTACTGTTCGCCAGCAAATTATTGGACAGCAGTGCTGCCCACTGGTGTTCGCCGGCATTTTGCGGTTTCCAATTTTTAGTATAGGTGTGAGCAATCTGTTTATATAAAATCAATGGTATTAGTAAAGAATACCAGAAAATAGCATTTATGGTATAGTTATTTATCCAAATACATAAGTTATGGCTCCAAGAAAACTGCTCCCGGCAAGAAAGCACTTTTCCTGTAGCACATAAAACTTTAAAACTAAAAGAAGGAACATCTATTAGTAATAACCAACATGAAAATTTAAACGAACATTTCAGAAAGTGAAAATTAAGTGAGAAAAATGTGCGTATTCAGTTAGTATATTAAGATAAAGCAAAGAGAGGGTTTTCATAGCAACCACCGAAATTTATAAAAGGACAAACCGATAAATACGCAGCGTTTACTTTGTTATGGTAGAAATGATTAAGTACGGTCAAATCACTTAAGTGAATGTGTGCGTGTGTGCGCGCGCGCGCGCGTGTGTGCGTGCGGGCGTCGTGCATGTGTGGTGCATGCACCATGCGTGTGTGCGAGCGCGTGTGAATGCGTGTGTGCGTACGTGCTCCTCGCGCGTGTACGCATACTTGCAGTGTGCGTGCGTGCATTCGTTGGCGCGTGCATGCGTTAGTGCGTGCGAACACGCAAGTGTCCGAAAGCGTGCGTACGTGGGTGCGTGCGTGCTTGCATGCGGGCGAGCGTGCCTGCATGCCTATATCAAAGGTATTTTTTAACAAGTTAAGATTGATATATTAATATTTTACTTATTAATTTTAGTTGCAAATGGCCATTTACAAATATTTAAAAGTATTGAACTAGTTTACATATATCGAGGCTGGCTTGATTATAAAATTGCATTAAATAAAGGACGTAACTGCATGACACTCCGTTCAAAATAGTTCCTTGCGTTACATATGAATCTACCAGACGGAAACTATTGCGTATCTCATCATCCGTTAGCATTATAAAAAATTCTCCAAATTTCTTCCTTATCTCAGCAACACTTTTCGATTGAGTACCTTTAAGCGTCCTTCTTGTCTTGGGAAATAAAAAGGGGTCACATAGTATATGGAGCATGGCAATGCTCTTGAAGGTCAAAAACTGCTTCATTGATAAATTATTATGAACTTCTTACGAACATGTTCTTTCAATTTTTTAAAAACTTCTGTATGATACTGCTTATTGACTATTAACAGAAAGCTATTCAACTAACAGAGCATCCCTAGCATCGACAAAAAGAGTAAGCATTGCTTTAAACCTCGATGTACTCATTCGGGTATACTTAATCGGGGGAGACCGGCATCTACTGTCGTATAGTTTCCGAGGCATACTGGAAGTTTTGCGTTTCATCACACGTAATAATGCAATCCAAGAAACCTGGGTTTCACTTAGCATTAATTAAAATGTCAGGGCAGGTTGAAGCTATGGGGGGATTTTAATTTCGTATAAGATTCTCAGGAGCAATTTCTGCGCACCTTTGAAATGTCTAAATTATTGTGCAAACTTAACTACCATTCTTATGCTTAGACGTGTTTTTTCTAACAATTCCTCGAACCTTTGCGACATTTCTATCATCTGTTATAGGCTTCGAACATCTGGCCTTTCATCGCTCTCAACTTCTGCCCTACCTGCGATAAATCCCCTGTGCCACACTAAACCATGCGCTCTAAATATGCAACATCCCTTATAAACTCCTTTGGAAGAGCAACATTTTTACCCACGTCTAAGCATAAGAATGATAGTTAAGTTTGCGCAATAATTTAGACATATCAAAGGTCTGCAGAAATTGTTCCTGAGAATCTTATACGTAATTAAAATGCGCACATAGCTTCAACCTCTCCTGACATTTTAATTAATGCTAAGTACAACCCAGGTTCCTTGGATTGTATTACTACGTGTGATGAAATATAGAACTTCCAGTATGCCTCGGAAACTATACGACAGTTGATGCCGGTCTCTCGCCGATTAAGCAAACCCAAATGAGTACATCGAAGTTGAAAGGAAAGCTTACTGTTTTGTCGATGCTAGGGATGCTCTGTTAGTTAAATAGCTTTCTGTTAACAGTTAACGAGCACTATCATATAGAGATTTTTAAAAAATTGAAAGAACATGTTCGTAAGCAGTAAACTGAGTTGTGGACATATGGACGATTGTTGCGTCAGAATAACGCTCTTGTTCATAATGATTTGTCTATGAAGCAGTTTTTGATCTTTATGAGCATTTACATTCTCCATATACAATGTGACCCCTTTTTATTTCCCAAGACAAGAAGGACGCTTAAGGGTGCTCAATTGAAAAGTGTTGCTGAGATAAGGAAGAAATTTGCAGAATTTTTTATAATGCTGACGGATGTGAGATACGGCATAATTTCCGTCTGGCAGATTCACATGCAACGCAAGGAACTATTGTCATGCAGTTACGTTTATATTCAATCCAGTCTCGATATATATTTAATATTTTCAAATATTTGTAAATGGGCACATATCTGCAACTAAAGTTAATAAATAAAATATTAATATATCAAACTTAACTTGTTAAAAAATATCTTTGATGTAGTTTGTGAGATTTAATACATAAGCTGGAAGTATGGGACTCCGTTAAAATTTTAAATCGAATAATTTTGTGCCACCTGAAGAAAGGCATATAATATAATTTGAATTAATAAAAAACAAAAACCAAGGTTACCATAAAATAAATGAAAAATTCTAAAATGCTTTCAACAAATATAGAAGGTGACATACATCGTCAACCTATTCATGAATAAATTTAAAATTGAATGAGACTTGGAAGCGACATATTTAATAATACAATTCATAATATCTGCCAAAACAGATAAAAGCGGATAACCCATAAGGATATCTGCAATTTGTTTATAAAACCAAGAAAACTAAAAATTCAAGAAAGAAGTCCAGTGAGAACAAGTATAGAAATTTTAGAGCAGTTTAACACCAAAGTAATATTTTTGCTAGAGCTCATTTACTCTTGTTATTAAAAATTGAAGAGAATCTGTAAATATGAAAGTATTGGTTCCCGTAACCACAAATTTGAAATTAATAGAGAAGGACCTTATTTTGAGGGTTTACACAGTTTAAGTGCAAATTTTTATAACTAAATAAAACACTTCTGTAAAATTAATATGGTACATAACTACATTACTTGAAATTACTTGAATATTAAATCAAAAATTCAATTCTAATATGTTGTTTCTCATTTTAATAACATTTTATAAATGATTTTTCGCCCTGAAAACAATAGAGGACATTAGTATGTAAATGTTGGGATATTGAATAACACAGTTTGTCAATAACATTGGTTTATTTTGGCTTAACAATTATTGATTTATTTTAAAAATTTTAGCAGTTTAGCTGTACTAATGAATAAATTGTCACTCAATGAACTATTTTGACTAGTTTTGAATACAACTGCCGCTTTGTCAAAGAATTTCAAAATATAGGTTTAACAGTCACATTAATAAAGAAATATTTATTTGTAACAATATTTTAGTACACATTACTACATTTTAAAACGATAATTTTAATTCTATTTTTAATTAACCAGTCATTAATTTCTCATGTACAGGGCTTTTAATTAAAAATGGTTAATAAAACTTAAAACGAAAAATTAATCACCGCACTAAGATAAGTTTATAATTGGTTCTTGATATTTATTTACAATTTTTTAAACGGCATGCTATTAGAGCAAAAAGTCAATTAATTGTTTAATTGAATTAAGTTAGGGTAATTTTTCAAAGATGCTGCAACTTTAAACGTATTAAACAAATAATTTATTATAAGGTGATCAATGTATTCAATATTTTAAATATTACAATATAATTCTTCAAACAAATTTAAAAAATTTATTACATGTAATAAGTCATTGTCAAAGTATGAAGCACTCCTCTGGTCTCACCATACTTTATACCACAAAAAACTTAAGTGCCTAAAGCAATTCGGTATCCGCTCACGTGCTATATGCTCTTTGGCTATAACATTCTGACTGAGGGCATTTTATATTTTCGTTCTTAATTACACACTACAAATTATGTGATGTAATATGAAACTCTTTATTGTATTTTATGTTCATACCTTAAATAGCGAATAATTCTTTAATCACGCGATCGTACTGAACTATTAATTAGCTTCTTATGTAGTTTTAAAAATAGCTTGGTACCTTGTACGAAAGATATTTATTTACTTTTTTTTCATTTAAAATTTATAAAAATAACATTTCGATGAATTAATCGTTTGTTGTAATGATATTATTCATACTGTACTTGGACACACCTTTTACAAGATGATAACGTAGCATTTTTCTAAATAAACACTCCACCTGCTGGTTAAACCTTTCAAACACAATGGCAGTTCGTGTTCTCATCCAACGTTGGAATCTTTAGATGTCATTTGTACTAAAACACCGCACCTCTCACAAATTATAACAATTATTAGTGGGAATTAATTTTAAATAGATTTAATATGAAAATTTATAAGATCTATTGAAAATAATAAATAATTGAACTGGAACTAGGAAATACAAAACACGCGAAATAAACTGCGTACAAAAATAGTTTATTAATTCAGATGTCAATATATTAAAATTGTTTATTTGCACAATTAAAATTTTTGGTATTAATTTGCGCAGTTCAGATATTTCAGAATGTATCAAATTAGTTTCGAAGGGCTTTGCCGGTTAAGAATTTTTTTTATTGTACATATATTTAGGTATACATGTCTATAAAATAATTATAATAATACGTAGAAGACGTTGTGAATAATAAAGGAACCTAAATTCCAAAAACTTCAGCTTTCAATTATTCCCATTTTACTCAAAAATAGAAATTTTATTCACTTCTATATTTTGAATTATAAACTAGGAGCTCTTGATTTTGAAAAACTCCTTCAACTGCTTTTATAAGTTTTGCTCTTCCCTTGTTTGACAAAATCATAAAGTTCAGATGTGATATTTCTTCTGGCTCTACGTACCGTCTAAAAAGAATATTTATACTTTAATAAATGTTAGATCATCAATTATGAAATAAGAAAAGTAAAACGATTATGACATTTGTATACGGGCTGTTCTACAGATTATTATTTATAAGAAAATTATTGACTTTTTAAAGCAAATAATTAATTTTTAAAATATTCCCTTTTAGCCATAATATTATTTTTCAAATCTCTTGAAACATTCAGAAAATTATGTTTTTAAAAGATCTTTAAACATCCGCTGGTATTCTGCAACCGCCATATTTGCATATTAAATCTCTGGTCAAGTATGCCTTTTTTAGTATTCTAAAACTCTCAGGAGGCCCTAAATTGCAGTTGATTTTTATCTAAAACATCGTTATGGATTTTAACTCCAAATAATTTTGTTCCGGATTAGGCATCTTGATTCGGATAAAAAAGGTCACATAAGTATGGAGGGTAGAAATTTAAAAAACTACGGAAAGGGTTAATAAAACAGGTTTTTACTATATCGGGATAAATAATACAAAATTTGAGAATATGCAAAATGAGTTATTTTAAAATCTTATTTAACATCTAACTTTGAACTATACTCGTTAAGTCCTAGTATGACTTTTAAATTAGCTGCATGAACTGCTTTTTCGGAGTTATTCATTTGCCTTATTAACTTGAGTTAAGTTGGATTAGATGTTTAAGATACACAAGGTGATCTTGAAATAAACTTACATGCTTTAACACGTTATTTTGCAGGCCTAAGTCCATTAATAACAAAATTACATACGTTTTTGGAAGAAATGAAAATATTGACTTTTTGAGAACTGCAGGAAAATATACAAATATCCTAAATATATCTAAACACATTATAATTACAACTAAGCATCTTATAGTAAATAGCATGTTGCTTTAAAAGCCAATTACTGCATATGCATGCTTATTTCACTAAAATATACGAGGGCGGTCTGATAAATGGCCGGTTTGAACATGAGAACACAAATTTTTCTTCAAAATTTCATTTAGTTCTCGACATAGTCTCCTTTTGGCTCGATACACTTAGTTCAACGTTTTTCCAATTTCATTAGGCCATCCTTGTAGTACGATTTATCAAGTCCTCGAAAATATGCATCAATTTCCCATTCAACTTCCTCATTTGATTTCAATCTCCTTCCACCAAGCCATTTTTTCAGGTTTAGGAACAGTAAGTGGCCACGGGGAGCTATATTGGGAGAATATTGTGGATGCGGAAGCAATTCGTAATGTAGTTCATCTAATTTCTGTTGAGCTTTTCATGATGTGTGAGCTGATGAGTTGTCACGATGAAAAAGCACTTTCTTCTTTATCAAATGTGGTTGTGTTTTCTTTATTTCAACGTGCACGCTGCTCACTAATGCCATATAATAATATCCTGATTATTTTTTGCGTTTTAAGAAAATCGATGAGTATTAGACAGTCGCCAAAATCTTTCCAACTGATGAAACCACTTGTGCTTTCTTCGGTGCACTTGAACCAGCTTTAGCCTATTGTTTTGATTGTTGTTTTGTTTCAAGTGTGTAATAGTGGATCCATATTTAATCTACGGTTAGGAATTTATGCAAAAATTCATCTGTATTACGTTGAAACGTCGTCAAATATTGCTTTGCAGTGACCACACGATTGCGGTTTTGTTGCTGACTGTTGTTTCATATGTAAATGTTCATGTAAAATACTACCTACACGTTATTTTGAGATTTTTACGATGTCAGCTACCTCATGCACTTTCACTCCTAGATCTTCCAAAACGTTATCATGGATTTTATCGATCATTTCTTTGGTAGTCACTTCGATTGATCGACCTGAACTATGTTCATCAATTGTGCTTATACGACCACGTTTAAATTGTGCAAACCAATAAATCTCAATTAAATTCGCTGGAGTAAATGTGCCATAATGTTTCTTTTGCAGTTTTTCCATGCAAAAAATAATGCTTAGTCAATGTACGGAATTCGTTTTTATCCATTATTTAACACAATCACAAGTTGTTCGCTCTTTATGGCTGTCAAACATAAACTAAATGCCATATAGCGCCAAAAATTTACATGCAGCCTACTAACAGATTTTATTTAACAGAAATGATATACATTCGGCAGAGACGTGAGAGGACTAGACCCGGCATTCCTATCTAAAATATTAATAAACAACTGTAGCAATTGTAAGGGGCAAGTGGAAACGACTGGGGAATACATATAGTATGGTGTTAATGCGTATGTTTTGAAAAACTTGTGACAGATTAAACTTTAACTACATTTACGCTTACTAGTAGTATATTAAACATTTAAAAATTGAATGAGGAATGCGAGTTCAGTAATTGTTTACCAAATTTTTAAATTGCCACCACTCAAAATATTTTTCAATATAATCTCAGAAAAAGCGACATAATATACAGGAAAATATTATTTGCGTTGCTGTACTGTACTTACCAGTACTTTAACATTGTTTGAATTTAGTTTTGACAAATACATAATTATTAATAATAGAAACAAACATCAAAGTCTCATTTTGTAACGTTCAAGCAAATTTTAAGGAAAAATTCAAATTGTATTTACACGCATGCGCAGTTTCACCGTACTATTATACACCGAATTTTGCCACAATATAAGTACCTGAATGCCGGGTCTAGTCCTCTCACGTCTCTGACATTCGGTGATCAATGCCGTCATCTCTTGGAAACCAGCTAATTATCAGACCGCCCCCGATAAGTCATTTATATCAATGATCTAAAACTTTATTCGTTTGTAAACTAAAATTCAGTATTTAATTTTAAAAACGTTTAATGATACTAAATACTATATCCATATATAAAAAACATAATTTTGATACTTCCTTTTTGGAATATTGTAATTTTTAAAATTCCTAAAAAATTGTAACTAATTTTTCATTACACAAAATTATTATTAAAGATCTTGTAATGTAGTTGTACAATACATCAAATAAAGAAACGTTCACATGTTTACAAGACGCGTTCAAAATACTTTGCCGTAAATAAAAATAAGTTCATTATTAGTTAATGTATCCATAATATACATATAAGATATTCAACTTAAAACTGAATGTAAATAAATTAATGAACATCCAAAAATGGCGATTAATACACTTAGGTAACGAAAAGCATTGATGTTTGATAAACTACAACAAAACATGATAATTTGACGTTACATACAACGTTTGTAGATAAACGCGTCACGATAGATTCAGTGAATATCACCAATTTATATACATCCGCCATTTTAAAATAGCGTAACAACTAAGTCATGTGTTTATACTTTAATCATTAAAAACGACACATTCAAGCTGTTTTTCATGGAAACGTCAACCAATTCTTTAAAAAGAAATTTTGCTCTTGAGTTAGAACTATGCGAGATGTCACTCAAGTTTGTCGGAGTATTTTAAAATCTTGCTGTATATTACTTTCCCGAGTGAACTAGTGGTTTTAATATTTTTCATGTGGCTCATACTTTTACCTGAATTATTTCGTAATTGGGAACTTTCACCTATTTTTTTGTAAAAATATAAAATGTTGAAGCAGTCCTTAACTATATTCGTGGTTTTAAACAATTTATTGCTTTTCGTATCCCTCAAAAATTTGAATTTCCAAATTTGGCGCTATTTGACCAGAAATACTACATGTGGTCAAGTCACGGCAGCAACCAGTAGCGCTCTATGCCGGTAGTTGGATAGCCCGTTTTAAATGCTAAACATTTCGAAAACACGTTGGTGAAGTTCATTTTTGTACAACACAAATAGATCCAACAGTAGCTAAGCTAGCCTTTTTCCAATAACACGTAACATCAGTAGGAGCCACATTAATAATGTTAACACATGCTTACAGCCTACTGAACTTCAATAATTTTTATATGTACCATTATTGTTATCATATCAATTAAAATAAATTACCAAATGATGATGCACAATCGTAACACTGAATATTTTCTACGATTTCATTTATTGTTAATGACATCATATATTATTGTGAATTCGGTGTTCTGGGTATATCTTTGCTTTTAGAATACAACTACTCTTGTTCCATTTATTTTGTACATATCCTATAGCATTATCACTATAGTACTTACTTGATGGTCTACAAAATAAATGGTAATTACTTAAAATAAATAGTTAGACTTTTAAAACAATTTTACAGTATTTAACTAATTTATTATAAGCAACGATATTCATTTATTTACGTTGTGCGGTGCCTCTGATTTCTGCTAAGCTGAACCGCAAATCATTTTTAAGAAATTCTCCTAGCATAATAATATCCACTCTGAGCAAGTTGTTGGATGTAGCCGCGAGTGGGACTGATTTGTATAACGTCGAACATGTTGGATATTGTGATGATACATAATAGGTGTTTACGATAATTAAACCGCTTTACACGGATCCAGTATTCCTTCTATATCTTTTATGAATAGTTTTTATGATACAACGGAGATAAAATATTTCTACCCGCGTGGAACGGTTTAATTATCGTAGACGCCTATAAAGAACTAACAGGTGCGTTTCTGTCTACTGGCTCGTGTCGTCACGACCAATAGCGTTACCTTCTTGATACTTCCATTGAATTCGTAAATATTTCAAATTTGTAAAGTATTTTTGAATGTTTTATTACTACAAACGAATTTCTGTGACTATTTACTTTCATTGTTACCAAAAAAGGAAGCATTTTCCGATATATGAAAGTACCCAATAGTATTTTATTTAGAGATGTTTTATCTCCTCAGATTCATTTAAGTTTCTAGTACGTTTGGAAACGTATTCTGTTGTTGTTTTTCTACGTGTTATAGTAATTCCCTGGTTGTTATTTAAATATTATTTTAGTTTGTGTAAGTGTCCATTTGATATTTTACACGTTTTTGATTATAGTTTTAGGTATGCAATCAATTTTAATAGACTTTTTTATAATTATTATAAGTTTATCCGTTTAGACAGTGACAAAGAATTTGTACTTTTCGAAGAGTTCTTCCATTGATATGGATGCTATTGGGGATAACACATCGGAAATTAGTTTATATACTGGTGTTTTAAGTAATAATAGCGGGAGAATCTATGTGCTGTAGAATTGATCCGCAAAACCCTTCACCTTCACGTTTACCTTTTAGAGGAAATACAAAAGTAAATTTGATCTAAATATATAACACTCAAGTTTAGATGTTTCAAATAATTATATAAGCAGCAAGAAAACGCCGCGTAGATCATTTTCACGATATTGTAGTATACGTCAATGAAATGAGTTTTCCTAGGACTAAATATTTTACACATTATAGTAAGAGAACTCGATATGCAATTTTGCGAACTGTATTCTTTTAAAAACAATTTCGTCCCAAAGGTTTTAGTATATTAAAAAATTGTCTTCATATTTCTAACAACGGTTCATTCAAATCCAAAGTTGAACAAAATATGATCTGTTTATCAGTCTTTACTAGAAAAATATAAAAAATATCTTGCTCCAGAATGAGATACTGTTATTGATGAAAGTGTTCTTTCGTATAAAGGCAAGCTTAGTTGGATTCAATAAATTCCTTTAAAACGAGTAAGATTTGAAATAAAATTTATATGGTTTGTGAATCCAAAAATACTTATGTTTGGACCATAATTATTTACACTGTTAAAAGCACTTGCAAATATCGCCGCATGTGGTAATATTTTTGGAACTGCTATTACAGCAAGGATGTTATGCAACAATGGATAACTTTTATAATCCGAAATAGCTTGTGAAAGTAGCCGCCTAACATAAAGAATTCGGTGAAAAAAACTGATACAGTTTTGCGCGTTGCAATATTAATAATTTAAATTAAATTGAAAAGACAATTTAGGAACTTTTAAATCCACGGAGTGCGCGAAATAGCAATAATTAAGTTAATTAATTATATAACTAGCAATTATATATTCAATAGCTCTAATTAATAATTAGTGCAATTATTGCATATTATCGCGAAGCTAGAAAAAGAAAGGAAGCTAAATCTGCATTAACAGAACGAAGAAACAGTCTCCAAGAATGACTATAAATAAAGCCATTCTGGAGGACTGAAAACACTTCGATTTCAATTTTTGAAACGAAGACGTTAACTACGCTCTCGTAGTGCAGTGTGAATAAATTATCCGCCGTTTGAATTTAATTATACAGCTTTAGTCGAAGACCTAGTTTGCATTTCGAACATCGTAGAAACTGCTACATCCGTCGATGACGCTCCTTCTATTCATTATATTTCCTACATCCCGAATAATCAGAGTGCTACAAATCCATCGGCCGTCTTAAGTAGCATCGAGACGCTTTGCATTCCGTGTCGCTAATGTTGCAGAGTTTCAAATCGCCTGATGCGAACTTTGTACAAAGCGGGACGGTCTAAGTCCGTTGCCGGTGCAGCGCTCCGTCGAAGATCTCAAAGAATTTGGTAGTGGGATTCGTATATCGCTACAACCGTTCGTGCGCATAATATGTAAAATATTAAACGGACCCCAATAACCGTAAGTATTGGCAAAGCGATCTAGCCTCCTTCGTGATATTAAGAATTAATACTGGTGGGGTTACACCTCATTACGAGATGCATTAAGCAATATTAGAGATAATTGTAAGCGTTCATGTCATCCGTCCGTAATTCAATATAATAGTAAGTTTGTTTATGACATGCTCATTATCTTCAATTGATATAATATAAAAAATGCTTATTGAAGTTTGCGTTGCTGAATTGAATTCATAACTCTTTATTTGATTACGATCATCGTTTATTTGTAAATAGTTTTTGCATAACCGTTCTGTTCCAGAATTATTATTGTTTTGTACATATTCATTGCTTTAGAATTAGCTCTGTAAATAATCACATTATTAATTAGTAGAATAATATATAATTTCCGAAGTTTTATCGCGCTGTTATTTACAAAGATAAGATACAAATACTAATTGCTGCATCTTGTAACGTTTTCGTTACGTTTTGTATTACAAAATACAGAAATTTAAAAGAAACAATTTATATTTAATTATTTCGATTAATATTCTTGCATTTCAATATTACTCTTACATTTTTATCATTCTTTCAAGTTATTACTCTAAGATTACGCAACTTTGACATTGTGTTTTCGATTTTTACTTAAGGTTATTGAAATATACTTTAATATTCGATTTATTTTCTATTTTAAATTCTACAGAACTCATTAACTAATTAGTAATCATTGCTTAAATACTAATTCGTCATATTTAATTTCATATTGATTAATTAATACAGGTAAATTCGATTAAATTCTTACTCAGAAGTTTGAATTTCGTATTGTTTCGGGAAAACCGCGTCTGCTTTCGAACTTATCGGTAATGATACTTCAGTTCGTTCTTCTTAACTAAGTTTCCCAATAAAATGCACGTTTAAAATTATCATCAATTATATTTCATTATTTTTAGTTTAAATCCTTCAAAATTTTCAGTATGAGTAGAAGTTGGGCACCACTAATTGCTTTTTAATTGCTTTTTAATCGTTTTTTAATGACACTTCCGCATTCCGATGTGTATACAGGGTGTTTCGAAAT
>JAHWXV010396548.1:0-11464 GCA_024586415.1 Phrixothrix hirtus | reverse complement strand
TATATATATATATATATATATATATATATATATTATCAATCCTTGTTTGTTAAGTCTTTAGGAGTATTCAATAAAACAATTAAAAGCCGCAAAAGTAAGTTCTTCTTATAAACATTTTGTAGATGCTATAATAAATTGTTTTTGAAAGAATACACTCTTAAACTGCTTATTTTATAATATATGTATATCTTAATCTTTTTTCTAAGGCAACTGACCAAGAGTCTTACTAATTTTAAGATTTAACCATATTAATGGTCTACAGAGTAATACTTAAATTTATAGGTTTTTGTTGCATAACAAATTATAAAAAGCAAAACAGTTGGAAACAAATCTGATTATTTGAAAAATCAGTATAATTAATCTCCCGAGTAAAAAATACTATATAAAAAACAAATTTTCATAAGACATGTTTTTATCACACGAGTTCAAGTTTAGAAAACTAGCCTCGTAGAAACGATTTTTCTAATGAATGAGTGTGATAAAACGTCTTACGAAACAAGTTTTTTTATACTATTTTATTTATTTGCTAAAAATTTAAGTAAAAACACACTTTTCTGACATATATTCGATTTAGGTATTTTAGTGATGGATGGTGCCATTGTTTTTATGTTTGAATATGAAAGTTTTGTCAAATTTCTATTCGATTTTGATGTTTAATAAGGTTAATTGCTAATGTTACCAATCTTTTAAAATAATATATTCCGTGTTAAAAAGAAGGCCATGGGTTTTGAAGAGCTCATCTCAATACACAAATAGATAAATAAATATGTATATCTCTGTCTATGTATGTATGTATATTTCAAGCGAATAGTAGTGAGAGATTTTAGTGTAATATTGCTAACCGTGGAAGTTCTCCACCTAGAGCACTATATACAGTTTCCGCGAAATAAGAGCAATATTTAACACGTGTCTATGTTGCCTAAATAATTCGCAAAAGAAAGTTTGATAAACTATCGTCTAAACTGTTTTCACAAGTACGGCCCTGTTAACCTACATTTAACTATGAGTTGTATTTAAAACGCATAGCTTTGTTAGGTTTATTTTATATTAAATTACCTTTCGTGCGTACTTGATTCACTATGTTTTTCTGTAAGAAACGAAGTCAAGTTGTACCGATGTTATTTTCGTAAAAATTCGAACATATTATTTTTAAAATCATGTACCTAAATTTGATTTTACATCATGACATGCCATGGAAATAATTATTGTAATAACGAACGGGCCGTAAACATTCATATGTATAGATCGATAAGATTTTGTAAAAGTTAAGAACAACGCAAAGAAGAATTGATTTATTAGAGTTTGTAATGAAAAGATAATTTTTAAAAGGCGTCAAAAAATGTGCCTCGCACTTAAACTCGTTTCCCACTGTATAAACTTGTTACCCCATCTATTAAAATTATATGCCGGATGTAACATAAGTTCGTATCAAAAATTTAGGAGGTGATACCTTGAGTTGACTAATTTTAACTAAAAATTTTAATAAACCATGATCGCAAGTTCATCGTTTTCTAGCTACAGGGTATTGAAGGTTCATGAAAATATCACAATATTTTGAATAACAAAGTAGAGAAGATAGATTTATCGATCATTTTTATTTAATAGATTTGCAATGAAACTTCGAATTAGCATAAATACCAATAAATCAGTGGCGGTGATAAATGGATACCCTGGTTGTATAAACTCCAGAAAAAAGTTAATTTTAGGATCATGGTTTATTAAGGCTTTTTAGTTAAAATTGCTCCTAAACTTATGTTGCACCCTGTATATGCACTAATATATGTATGTAACTACTTAATTTTAGAAGTGGTCGAGCGGTCATTCTTGTCAAAAGTAGTAGTCCAAGTTAAAAGCAGCATCTGACTTAAAACTTTAAATGCAAATATTTCGAAAACTATGTATTTTAAAAAAGTATGAGTTTTTGTTTCACACACAAAAGTATCTGCTGTTAACGTAAGGGGCCATTATTTTGCGGATAGCCTATATCTTTGTGGAAATAAAACGTCACCCATATTCAATGGAAAAACAATAATTTCATTTTAATGAGTTGCTCTACAATTTTAATTATTTATTAATCATTGACCATGTATGATTCATGAGGATTGGCAATTTTTAGAAATCTATAAATTAATTTCAATATCATAAACATTGGTTTTTCCCTTATTTTTATTACTGCTACAGTAAGGCAATAGAATGTGTAACTCCGATAACGGCACATCAAAGATTTTAAATTGACTAATCAAAGGTTAGTGACTGATTACGTAATTGAATATATAAATATCTAAAAATTAAATTAAAATCAGTATATTCTTCCATTTTGGCATTTTAAATTTTGGACATTCTTGTATCGTTCTGATATTACACAATATTAATTTTTTTGATTACAACATTTCATCATTTTCAAAGGTCACATATAATAAAATAACTTCATGATACGTTACCGTTATTTTGTTATAAATAAAAACATAATGTACTAATCAAAACTATGTTGTGACCTCGAATTTGATAATGCAAAGTTATTTATGTTTAATAGAGCATGCATAAATTACAAATTTGGACTGATTAATTTTAAAGTTTTGCTAGAATGTTTTTGTAAATTGAAATATAGTAAGTGTTAAAACAGCCACAGAACATTTTATTTTCAAAAGTTAGTAACATTAAGATTTAATAGAAAATTACCTAAACTTTCGTATTACAAATATGCAACGAATCCTCTCTGACTATCAAGTTTTGGTGCACTACCTATGATGACGTCATCATTGTCAGTGTACAATTAAAATGTCAAGTCGTAGAAGTTTTAGTTAATTGTGTACTGCATATTAAATAATAACGTTTTTAATACATGCGCACAACATGCTAATGCCGCCATCTTGGTTAGTCAATTTGGACACTAAATTTAATTTCAAATCATTCAAAATTGTTGTTGCCTGTGTGTATTTGGAGCACCTAAAGTTGGGACGTATAAATATTTTGTTTAAGATTTAGTTTGACATTGCGTTTTTCCAGCGCCATATATTCTTTTATCAAACCGTATTCTGAGTTTTCACGACGCGCTTTTCTGGACCTCAACTACTATGGTCATTTCGCCATACCTACTAGAATTTTGCTGAATCTGGCGAGGATTTGTAATGCGCCTAAATTTTTTTCCGCTGAAAAACCTAAAAACTATATATATATACAGGGTGATTTTAAAACCCACCGATTATTTGGATCATATACGCGGGGATAGTTCTCAACCAAGGCAAAAAATTCTTTTAAAAAATTCCTAGTTGCATCCAAGAATATCGCCTTTAAAATTAAACGGGAAAATTGTTTGAAAGCGGACAACTGAACATGTCAATTTAAGTGAATAAATCAGGGATATTAATTTCATTGATAGCTTTGCGTTCACTTACAAAATGTATGCATGTATGTACGTGAAGTTAAATTTTCAGAATTTTTGTATCTTAGCACACTTAGTATACTTTTGAACAATAGTGTTTTATTGTTTTCCTCATCGAAGTGTAATAATTTTCAGTTTTGCGTGTTTATTAATATCATAACGTCTAGTTCTAAATTTAACATCATGTTCGTGTGGATTGATTAATAAATATCGAAACAGGTAAGTTCTTCGGTTCTGATTGTACAATCTTATTTTAAATTGCAAATTGAGAAAGGTTAAGGAAAATTTAATTCTGAATGCAATACACAGAACAAATGCAATTAAATGCTATGATTTTGTGTTTATAAGACCTACAGTAAGTGTAATTTAAAATCGTACACGTAATAATAAATAAAAGTGTATTATAACAATTAAAAATTCTTTACAATTTTAAAAATTTAAAATGGTCCGAAAAGTACTTATACAAATTTGAATATGTTCTTTTGCATAATTGATTGTGTTTAAATAAATATTAAATGTTCAATTTTTGTCTGCATAAAATACGAATGAATGAAATTGTAGGTCATTGTGTATTGACAGGTTAATTTTACACAAATAAACAAGTACAGCTGCAGTAAGTTGATATTATTGAACGTATTATTTACTCTGCAATACGTAGTAGAAATTGGATTGAGTCTAAACATAATTTGTATATGCACGTTCCGGGACTCCTGAAACTGTGGACATTTTCAATTTTTTCCAAAAAAGTGTTCTATTTTATGGAATTTTTTTGTTAATGGATGTGGGTACGCCTCTACAGTACAGTACAGTGGATTTGAATATCATCCTTATTATGACGAGATGCACTATTTAATATCTCAGCAGGGGTGGTAGATCGTTCTATGGGCGAACTCCTTATTCCTTTGTAATATAAACGCATGCACTTTATGAGCTGCAAAACGTTGAGGGGGTTCTGTCCTGATTAGTTGCAAAGATTGAAGCAATGATTTGAAAATATTTTGATGTTTTATACATTAATCAGTAGTGAAGTTTTGGAACTCGCTCTGTTGACAAGAATTTTTTTGAAAATTATTCACATCTACAGAATATTTTATAACAGTTTTCTAGACGAAAAGGCAATCGTTGTTAGATAACAATTTCAGAAACAAAAACCAAATCGCAATTAAATCGAAAGTCAAATTTAATTTATTAAATTGTTCACATACTTTGATTAATTAGTAAAGCATCATCAGAGGATATATTATTTCAAAAATTTAATGTTTCATCTGTAGTTACATGGCTATGGAACGATCTGTCCATTATATTTTATTCAGATGTATCAACCCTTTCTGCAAACGGAGTTCTAGTATATCTGCAACTACGCCTGAAGACTTTTTGTAAGAGCGCTTGTATTTTTATCCAATTTTGAGATTAGTAAATATTTGAAACTTTATATTTAATAATAGCTCTTATAATAAAACTGTTTAATTTAAATTATTCCGTAATGATGTCATTTAAAATAATTCCCCGTTGTAACATAATATTCCTAAAAGATCTTCGAAGCAAGTACATTGTGGTGGATTGCGATATATCAAATTGTTTGTGCCAATGGATTTCGGTTATTTAAAGTACGTTAACAAGGCCTTCTATTGGCATTACTAGTTTCTTCGTTAAGTTGTAAATGGAATTGATGTAAAGGAGTGTCGATAATTTAAATTGTAAATTGTACTTTAGTTTAGTTGCGGGAGAATTCAAGAATAGCCTCCTTATACCTAGGAATGACAGCTATTTTTGGGCTACATTTTCACCGACATTTCCAGAAGGAACGTTTTCGACATCACTTCGGAACATTATACCTAATATCTTCTGCAGCTAGTTTTCTATTTGCCGCATATTGTGCTTTTTAAGATCCCTGAATTTCGTTTTTGTTAATATTGTCCTTTACTTATTACGAATGACCGGAATTAGATTTATATCTACCGTGCAAAGTTGTGTTTTCCATCAGTTCATTGTAGATTCGTTAACTACGAAAGAATCATTACAGTTACAGTTTGTTCTGCTTATATTAAGAAATTAAGCACCCTTTCCCGTTTGCAAGTTCACTTATGCGCGGGCACATTTCTGTCGGCCTGTACAGGCCGCCTGATTGCCACAATCTCAGCAAACAAACGAACTGGTGCAGGGGTATGTACGTTTAAACGAGCCTTCATATCTGAATGAATTTAATACACACAAATTTATAAATTTTTAAATAATTATTGAAGCCTTTATTTTAGAATTTCTAAGTTGACGTTAGAAATTAAATTCAATCGGAGGATCCTGGAGCGATTTAATAACTTTTATATACTTAACATGCATACAAACAAGAATTTAATATTTAATATAATTTATAAAACAATTGATGCATTACACCGACATTTAATTCATAGATGTTTTGCTGACGTCTCCAAACGCACCAATTTTATTTGTATCCGAAGCTGCCTACCAACAATTTATCTATGTCCTTGATTCGAGACGTTCAGTTGTAACCGTTATCAAATTTTAATCGTACCAGAATTCCTGTAAAATTTAAAAACAAATTATTTACATTAGGTTTAGCTTTATTTAGATTTGTTAACTTGTTCGGAAATGAGTAGGATTTTACCAAAAGAACAATTAATTCTTTGAGTTTGATTTTCTTTATTATCATCCTTTTTAAAAATTAAACTATTTATAATTGTCGGACTGTTTCCGCGTTAATAAAAATACTGTTACAAATTCAGAGTTTAATTTTATTAAAATCACTCATTAATCAACTAAATTACTTACAGGTTTAGTAAAAATGAAATCAAATTCAATTTTAATTTAAGAATTGCTTACAGATCGCCATGCGACCCTATATGCATAACGTATATGAATACATTTTTTGGATATTTGAATTTGGCATGTAAAGTATATTCAAGATTTTTATAGTTAATATCACGACATAATTATAAATGGTGGATATCAATGTTTGCGTACTAGTTCCAGCCAAAAGTATGATAATATTTAGTGAATTTAAATATTTGTAAACTGCTGGTAAATAATATTTTTGTCTTAATATGCTGATTTAATTATGTTCTTATGATACCGTTAGAAATTGTTTGCCTTTAGTGAAAACTTCTCTTGGCTTTTTTATTATTAATTTTCCTAGTTTTCGTTTGGCGCACGTCCGCGGCCAAATTCTTTTGTTTAAACAAGTGCCGTTCGTGACTATTTTATATATTTATTCGCGGATCAATCTTTTTGTCAGATAGTCATGTTCTTTTCGGTATTAAGGATTTTTGTCAGTGAATTGAGTTTTTTTATTTAGCAAAAGCGCTAAGCCCAAGTCAAATAAAACAAGGTGTATGGCATTTTCACGAGGGAATCATTAAGTAAGCGAGTAATAAGTGTAATTGTAAGTAAGTGTTATCGTCTACGTGGCAATACTCACTGTATAATCGTTGGCACGGCTACAATAAGTCGTTTGAATTGTAATTCAAACGCTTATGTATATCAAAATCTTATACGACGTCAGGGTTAACGTTTCTCGCCAGTTATATATACAATGTACAAAATTGCACATTTTATTTGCATTTAAATATTTTAGTTAATCTAAAAAATGAATTTAGAATTATAATTACTACAGAAATAAGCAAATATCCCGATAAATTACACAAAAAACTTTAGAATTATAATCATTATAAATATATCCTAAAGTGCGTTTATTGACAGATTCACGTAACTAAATACACAATAATATTGCGTAATATCATTATCGCAAACTAGCCGAATTTATATAGCAATAGGAAATATAATGCGCATACTCAGGATTTACATTAAATCTAGTTGCAGTAAATTCCTCTATTAAAAATCAAAAAGTTGAAAGGAAATTATCAAATAAAACCACGAAAATTACAAGGGATTTAAATAATGTGAACGCATTAAAATTAAAATATCCGAAAATAGTTTTTAGAAATTGAAGATGCATTAAAATTATATTATTTGAAGTAAATCAAGGGTACAAACATTAGGTTACGTTTACAGCAATGCCTCGAATTTATTAAATTCAAGTTAAAATGAAATAATGCAAAATTGAACTTTTTGGTTGCGGTTCAACTTTCTTGTTTTTTAAATTGTATTATTAGTCAAATTTAGAAGAACATTGAATTATTAACAATCATGAAATTGAAATCCAAACATATATACATAAATAAAAATAACAGATTTCGAAGGTGATGGAAAAATAATTAAAACAAACGCAATGCAGATTAATCAATGATTCACAAATATATGGAGTTATTCAAAGCGAATGCCATAACTTTTCTAAACATTAACGCTTACAAAAAATAAAAATACCTTCGTCCTCTAAGTACTCGTAAGCTATTTCTCGTTTTAAAATTTCATAGACCACTTTCATAACTTTGAATAAGGCCAATTCTAACTTGTAATGTCAAAACCATTTAAAATAGCAAATTATAAGTTATTTAAAAATTTAATAATCAGCAAACCTATTACCATTTCAATCACAGGGACAAATTCCAGTACTTTAGAAACAGAGCTGTTTTCCATTTGTTTATATGTTGAGTTTTTACAAAGTAATTGCTATATTAAAGGTTAATTTTCTTTTGAATAATCTTCCGTGTAGTGTAAAGACTGTTGTTCGTAACGACACGGCGTACGTATTTAAAATTTATACTGAAATTAATAAATCCCATTGTTTTAGAAGTATAAATCTGTTTTTTAATAACCCTATATATTATAAATAAATTTACGGATATTGAAAAATCTCAATTTCATTACGCAAAACGCTGATGGTTTAAATAATATCACAGTGATTCAAAATACAATTCAAAGTAAAATAACGTCGGTATTCGTTGTTTTACATTTTCCAGTTTAAATTAAATGTTAAATAACCTATTGTTGAATTGTCTTTAATTTACTGCGTTTTTAATTTCGCTCGCGAATTTACCTTGTGCAATTAATCTAAGGTGCTTATGAAATAAACCCTCCGCCGTTCGTTTGAGTATCAAAATAATACAAACATGCTTTCCATGTTTTGGCGGGATTTTTATAAAATCTGTCTTAATTAATTTTTAGAAAGGGAAGTTATAAAGCATGAATAAGCATTATAAGACAAATGAAGAGGCAAATTCTTACTGGAATGTGGTAACCAGACTGTATCATTAGAAATATTCTTTCCTTGACTGGGGTTCGATCCCAGGATATATAGCTTGCTGGGTAAGTGCTCTACTACTGAGCTATCCATCTAACACTATATATAGATAATATTTGGGCTCGCCATTTGATTAATAGTATAATTATCTATAAACGCCGAATATAAAGATTCATGTAGAGCAGTAGAGCACTAGCCCGGTAAATTAGAAGACCTAGAATCGGACCCCAGTTTTGGGATGTGTAAATGATATGAGGAAATCGTAATTTTTTCCTAAGTTAAAGTCAAATGTTGAGTCATATGTTGCGACCAACGGAGGATTAAATAAACTAAACTCTTTATTAGTGCCTTTATCTAGAATTAGGACCTTAACTTTCAAGTCCTATTGTATTTCTAGGTGCATGCCGTGGGGTTTTGTCGAATTTCTTTTCTTTGGGTACACCTACATTTTAACAAAGTTAGGCACCCTGTTATTTATTTTAATTTGTTTAACTGTGACCGGAATTTGTCCCTCGAATATTATTATTATACCTTAATAATTCCATGCTTAGTTATTTTTCAACAAAATTATACACTGGCGGCTTTGTCGCAGTTGACTATGGCCGTTTCGATATAAAGGGCATTGTTTAAACAGTACTTTTATAATATTTTCCCTTTTTGGTTTAACTTTATACGCAAATAGGTTCTAAAATTGTGCTAAAGAATTTTAGCTTGATTCCTTAACAAAACTTTCACACGCGTGTATATTCAAATGACGAACGTGATATTTTGTTTTCGAATATTTACTCACTACAGTAATTCCTATTATATTATAACAATTGTCACTCAAAGTATCAACTTTCAGATATTTTAATGTTATTTAAAAACGTTCCGTTTGCTTTATACCGGGTGGTGACTCGCAATGGTGAATGACTATAGGGAATTCAATGTTACTTTTTACTTATACTTTTAATATCTCCTCAGTTGATTTTACAATACATATGTAAACGTATAAAATGTTCACTTCTACAGGATTATTAACGAATTATACGTTATACCCAATTTTTAATAGAATAAAAAATGGCGTATCTCAAACCAAGTCTAAGATAGTCTAAATTATGAAAAATGGGTGGTCTGCAAATATTGGTATTTAAAAGAAATTAATTTAAATTGTCTCTGGATGGGATTTGAACATCGGACCGCTTGGTCACAAGGCCGACAATCTATCCACTTCGCTATCGTAGACTCAGCCAATTTTAATAATTGAATTGCGCCATCTGGAATACACTGTTTTTATTCTATTGTAATTAGTTAATAATACGTAAATAAACTAACAGAATTTTTAATTGTGACCATTTTTTATATTTATATATTTATTGTAAAATCAGCTGCGGATATAATAAAAGCGTAAGTAAACAATACCATTTACGAGTTACTATCCGGTATAATATTTATAAGAGTCAAGGGGCTTAGCCTGTGTTGCATCTTTGTATTTTTAGGATTTTCATTGATTTCATGTTAATTATGGCAAAGATTTATGTTAGCACATCGTTTTAACTGCAACTGTTGGCGTGAATTAAATTCTTTTACTCGCTGTGTGGAAAAAACAAAAAAAGGATTGTTTTACACCGCATGAAGAAATTAATGGTAGGAGGCGGTTCTTGTAGGGATGACATTTTCCGATAAAAAGTCGCTTGCCTTTGTTTTGTAAAATCAACACTTTTGTTGTTATGTATGAGTCAAAAGGATCCATTGTGGTAAAGTTACTCCTCAAATCGATTCGTTATACCTGCTTCCTCCAGTTCGAGGAATAAAGTTACCATAACGAATCTCACTAACTTCGACCGCCCAGCTAACTTATGCAGATATGTTGCAATGTTTACAAGTAAAGTTGGCCGTTCTATTTAAGGCGGAACCCTCTTAACGCTTAATCTGCTGTATTAACAATAAATGTCATTGAGGTGCCCGCAATCAGAAAATTTTAAAAGCCAATTGTTTACAGTGCAATCTATTGTGATAAGAAAGGTTGCACTTGAATATAAAAAATTATAACTTACTACTCCAATAAATATAATAAAATAACAAATTAGTGAATACGGGGCGTTTCAGATAATATGACATTCCTTTTAAGGGTTGTAAGTAGACCCTACAGACACCCCAATAAATATAAAAAAAACTACGACTACAAAATAGTCCTTTTTTCTAATTATGTACAAGGAGCCGCCTATGGTTGCATTCAGACTAAAACTGTTAAATCATTCATAAAATTATATCTGACCTACCTACTAGTATTAATTTACAATAACATACACTTTTTCAGTTGTAGCAGGCACAATGCGATTTGTTTACTGCAATAAATAACGGGATAAGGGGATTGCCCTTTCACGCAATTGAAAGAATTTAGAAATAATGTTTACAATTTTATTAACAATTTTGAAGAAGTTATTTATCAATAACTTATATTAATAAAAATAGAGTTTAGTCATGCATCGTTCTAAAAAGATGTGTTTAAATGTAAAGACATCTTAAGCAATTATTTATTAACATTTTTTAATTTTACACCTAAAAATAGATTTTTATTTCTGAAATTGCGTGACATCATCCTACACTTAAAATAAAAATACGTTAAACACTCTGACACGTTTTAGAATTTTCTAGTTGGTTTTGTAATAGTATTCAGAGGAATTGCACAATAATTTGCCCAATTCGATGTATAATAATCAAACATTGTTTTATACGCTGTTTCAAAAGCAATTTTAAAAAATCTGGCGTGAAACAACACACGACTTTCTCTTATGCACATAGATATGCCAATAGTGTCCATAAATGATTAGATTATTGCCTGCGTTTATTTTGGAAACAGTAATTGTAACAGTCACCCATCCAAGTTACTGGACAGGCGAAAGGCTGCTCAACTCCGGAAATTTTCTCTGATAAATTGCTTCTAC
>JAHWXV010396518.1:0-23281 GCA_024586415.1 Phrixothrix hirtus | reverse complement strand
ATGCTTGTCATATGTTTAGTTACATTTCTAGTTTCTCAACGTGCCAACTTTGGTTAATTTCAACTTTGTAATACAAATATTCCTAAATTTAAAAAAGTTAATGATCACGTGGGGTTCGGGATTAAATGAAAGCACTGTACAAATGAAAGGATGCCAGATATACGTTCAAAGATACATAACCTGGTCCAAATGGATTAGTTTGTTAGTTTATTAAATAATAATGAAGATAATAACACAATTTGTTTACTGCTTTATAAATATATTTTCACAAAGTTATTGACTTTAGTTTTGCATTTATGCAATTTTAATACGGCATAAATAAGTGAGTATTAACTATTTCTGTTGTAAAGTCTTCGCCAAAAAACCGAAATATTTTACTTGTTATTAGTGGTAACAAAACTACGATTGTAGAGTTGTTAATTAATTTTTATTATTATAATTATTTATCCAAACGTTTTTGTACCTATAATTAACTAATCCAATGAGAACATTATCAACGATTTTATTAACGGTTCAATTGTTGTTACATTATTTGCGATGTAATATATGGTTTTCTTACAAAAACACATGTTAAAATTCTTCTTGTATTTATTATAGAACTGCTTCTGTTGGAGAATTTCAATTTGATTTTTATTTTTGTATATATAATTAGTTCGTTGTAGTATTAAATTATTTCACGCTTTTTTGTTTTTGTTTGCATGCTTTTGTTCCTTTTTAATTGGAATAAGATAATCAAAATTTTTTATTCTTTTATTTAATTAGGCTTGTAGTAAGCACTTCTTTATTAATAAATTATAGAACATAATATTTTGTTTACTCTATGTTTTATAAATTATAACGGTTACTGCAACTTGGCATATTTTCTTAATCATTATTCGTCAATTAACATTTCTAAATTTCGTTTTTAATTTAGTCTGAAGTTATTACAATAGTTCAAAATTTTAAACAAACTTGGGAAGGTTCCCACTAGTTTAAAAGCTTTTGATAGTTCTATATAGAAGGAGTTTGATAGCGTGAGGGATGGAATAAACGATTTTCAAAATAACATATTTTTTATTAGAGAACGTAAAAGGACCTAACAGTGTATATAGCGGAATTGCTTTTTTATCTATTTGTTCTCCAGTATGGCGGATTTTGAAATTTTTTCGGGACTATTTTGTCTACAATAACTGAAGACGACTTAACAGATTGCTCTCAAATTTGGTGGGTACATATTACGTGTGACTTTCTCAACTGAAAAGGTTTTGGTGGTTATAAGTAAAATAACATACGTTTTTGGTTAGACTATGTGAAACATCGTATTGAAATGTTTTTTGTTGAGTTATTTTGAAACAAGGCCAGAATCATTTTATCCATGATAATTACAAAACTACTTATTACTCTCAATTTTGAAGCGTACAAACCAGGATACAATTTTTTTGAGTTGAAGATACTTTGGTGGTCATAGATAAAAGGAGTTGTATTCGACTATGTATGTGAAAATTGGTATTCAAGTGTGTACAGTGGTAACCTATTTTTAGAATAACTTTTCGATATGGTATCCCAATTCACCAATTCCTTCTCTACGGCCTGCTGTTTACCACGAACCAGGAAATTTGCGTTTCAAGTGTGGCAATTTGAAATGGATTCTCTCTCACATACCTTTACAAGTACTTGTCTTGTTCTAGAGTAGAAATTCATGCTAAAGCCATCCCTCTTTTGCCCTTCACAGTTCATGTTTCCTTTACACCCATTACCGCTGCCTTATTTATTTCAACCCCTTCTGTAACTTGTCTAACGGTACAGCCACTTTCTAAATGCAGTAAAATTCGATTTTTTTTGTTTTTGGTTAATCTTCTTGCTATGATTAAATCGTAAAAAATATATTCACTCAAATATGACGTATGTTATTTTGACAATAAAGGTATAAATTACATCAAAACAAAGGTCAAAAATGTCATTTGTACTACATTTTTCTGAGCTTAACTGTACATATTTATGTATGTAGATACATATGTATGTATATTTTTTTAAGAACAGAACTATTCAATATCTTGATAAATAAGAAAGATATTAATATATTTGAGGTTATGTGTTTTCAAAAATAGTCTTCGTGCGTGTGATCACGGTCAAATGATACAAACTTTGAAAATATTTGTGATAGTAAGCTAAAATTTCCATTAGTTTTTCATATACACTCTAAATTACTGTGCCAAATTTGAATTTGAATTTTATAAGCTGTAATAGTTATAAATACAATTTTTAATATAATGAAATGTTCTTACATTATTTTATAGATATGTATAGGGTGTTCAGGTCATATTTTAACGACGACTTCTTTAGGTTAAAATAGACCGATATAGACCGATTTATCTTAGTGCCATTTTGCTTTTTTTAAAAAGTTATGGGCATTCAAAGGAATTTATTTGATTTTATTTTATCACGAAAAATCGTTCACTTTCGAATTTTCTGTAACGGGTTTTTTGGGATTGTTAAATAAAAATATCTTACTATTTTTGGCAAAAATTGTACGGGGCGCTTACAACATCTCAAACATTACCTTTATTTGCTTACATTATTTTTAAGCATAGAGATTTGGATAAACAATAGACGTAATCGAATAGGCACGTTTTTTTCAAAAACGGGATACTTGTTGTATGTCGCTAAAATACGTAATTTTGGATAAAATGCTATTAAATTCAACGTTGCAATCTACACACATTGTAAATTGCAGCGTTGAATTTATTGGGATGTTTTTCCAAAACAGTTAATTTTAGCAACATACAGTAAGTATACCTTTTTTGAAGGGAATATTGTGCTGTTTGGGGCAAGCTTATTATTTTTACGAAATCTTAACGCATAGAAACAAATATGAGGAAAGATAATATTTGAGGTGTTATGAGAGCCCTTTAAATTTTTCACAAATTGCAAGGTATTCATGTTTACCGACCTCGAAAATCCCCTTACACATAATTTAACTAAAATCACTTAGAAAGCGAGTAACTTATTGTAAAAATATTAAACATAAGAAATTCTTTTCAAGATACATAACAAATACTCCGACTTTACTTTCAACACTTTATTAAAATCATTTTTAGAAAAGCAATTTGTATCTTTAAAATGTTTGGGTCATAATGATGGCTGTGCTTCCTTTGTGTTGCATTATTCAGCTGCCAACACGTGCTGTATAATTCAGCAATTCGGACATGATTTGTTGAACTGCACCCGAGTACCAGTCTCATAATTGCAATTTCACACCCTAATAAAACATATAAACTCATAATCGGCATCTTCTTACCACACCTTGTGTTGCATTTAATAAACTATTCTGGGAAATTTTAAAACAGGCTTCCAAAATGCACCCTCTTAGCGTGTCAATTGTGTCCGAATGTACTAAATAAATTTTGTTTTAAATAACTCTATAAAAAAGCTCTAAAAGGCTAAAGAGGGCTGACCGGGCAGGCCATACAACTGGTCCATGAGTTTCCAACCAATTTGTACCAAATTATTGGTTAAAATAGTTTGCATTTGTTCTGGCATTTTGAGGCGCAATTCCGTCTTACTGAAAGTAGAGTCCATTTAATTTAGCTAAGGGCATCCCATCCAATTGTAAATTCCGAGAACCAAGTGCATGGCGTCTCTCTGTATTTAAATTTCAATCTATGAAAACGAGCGCTATTAATCTATCACGGAGAATACCACACCATACATTTAAACTAGATTTATTTTGAAAATTTAGTTTCATAAAAATTCTGGGATTTTCTCTACTCCAGTAGCGATGAATGTTTTTGTTAAAAATGCCATTATTGCTGAACGTTCATTCATCGGGCCAGATTATATTAGTGTAAAACATAGGATCTTCTCGTAATTTGGTGAAATAGCAATTACAATATTCCTATCTTTGTTCCTTACTATTTTCTCGGATAGCATAGATTTTTTGAGCAACATATGGTTTCAATTTTTTCTTTTTTAAAATTGAATTAACTATGCTGTTCGATGTTCTCAAATTATGCACAATTTCATGCGTTGAAGTGCGAGATCTCCTTCGCACGTAAAAGAACATTTAATTCCTGATTTTTGTCCTGATATTCACGTTGAATTGATTTTTGTTTTTTAAAAGATCCATATTTTCGTAGGTTAACTTCCAACCTTATAAAATTTTGGTATGTGGAAACTTCCCTTCCTAAAAGGTGTTCGAGATTTGCATGTACTGCTGCGTCACTATTTCTGTTACACTGGAATTAATCAATTTTAGCAGTGACAACCAAAATGACGCTCATATGTATGTTTTTCCACCTAATCTGTATGGTTTTTTATTAGAAAAAAGTAATTTTTCCCGCAGTTTAAAGTTAGAGCGGAAAATGTTATACATGTTTCAAATCAAAGAAAAATTTCTAGAAGAATTAGTCAAAAAACTATAAGGTGTCATTTAAAGAAAAATAATTGACTATTGCCACTCTAAGGAGGCGAGGCTTGCGCTGATTTTCCTAATGCTATCATGTAGTACTTTTCGATCTATTTAATGTGGTTTTTGAATAATTAAAATCGGATAATAAATAATGAGGCTATAGTAATATCCGTTGTTTATGAAACAGCTTGTACATATATAATAATTTGATATAAGTAGGTTTATGTAGCAATTGAGTGTGTAAAATTATAGTCACAGACGTGTTACGTAGGATAGATAAATTATTATCGACAGTGCGTAAATCATCTATTTTGAAGATAGTTCTAGAAAAATTGTAATTTTTCAAGAAATTCATTTTTTGAGTAACTTCGATTTCATGAATAATAGTTACCGATTCTTGTTCTAGATTAATAAAAAAATTTCAAAGAATATGCAAAAAATAAGGTTCTTAAAATAGAACAGTTATTCCATAATAAAAGCTAGCCGAAAACAAGTTTTGCATGTAACATATATTAAAAAATCATGTGGTAATTTTTACAAATTTGTTGTTACAATACTTCTAAATTAGTTACATTTTAACTGACGTGTAACAGAACTATATTATAATACAATAGTATCGGAAGTGGCAAAGAAATATATAAACACCCTAATAGTGTTGAAGTAATTATTGAAATGCGACAATGTATTACGGAAATACGGAAATAGAAAGCAATTTCTCGTCAATTGAATGAAATGCGGTAATACAAGCATAACATTTCCGAAAGTGGGCAATGGTGTACACAATTTAGACAGTCGTTACCTCATCGAAGTATATAATTAAAGACAATTTGAAGAAGTATACCTACCTTTATACACAAACATGAAATTTTAATAAGCAATAAAGCTTTTAAGCATATACTTGATATATTGTTAGCAAATAGTTATTGGTTTTGTGAGTCTTCACTTTCACATTTCATAACGAGTTCAACAAATACACCTAATATCGGGGCTTCTGAAACGGTTTTTTAAGACTTTTAAAAATTCTAATTTGTTCAAAATATAAACAACCAAATGTTTTCGCTATTTTGTATAAATGCGTGAGGGGTGCAGAATGCGTGTATTTATTTCCGGAAATAATTTTAAAACAATCCTGTGTAGGTATCTGATTTAAAGTTTTTGCTAAATCTCAGACTTATGATTTGAAGGTCTACAAAATATGTGAACATAAAAAACATTACTGGGGAAGTTTTCGAGAAAATTCTACTTTTTTGATTTTTGATGTGAATAAATTACCATCACTTGTGAGTTGATTTTAATAAAAATTGTCTCATTTCCTATTAGTGCCATACTATATACCCAAATATTAATTTTGGTTGAGCTATCTCAATCCCTAGGGAAATATACTGACACATACGCAGACACACGCACAGACATCGCGCCAAATACAATTTATATCATCTAGTTCCAAATTTTAATCGAAATCCATGATTGTACCTTTTACTTATAACAGTCGGAAAGTAAAAATCATTTTAACTGTTTCTTTAAGATCAGTTTTCTGTTAAAAGTAAACTTAAACGTGCAATACTGTGTTAAATTAAGCATGGAATAGACGATTTTGTTATACTAGTGCCTATAACGCATTAACGTTATTGGTATGGAAAAGATTTTGAAAAAGATTACGAAAACATGAGTCAGAGAATAAGTAGTCATATGCCAAAACAATTCTGTATTATGTAATACCCAATTGTTGAAAGTATTGAAGTTAAGATTCAGAAAAGCGTTGAAGACAGTATCTTTTGTTTTTGTACGTGGCATGACATCGACATCAGAATATAACATTAAAATATACAAAAACTAGCTTTATGAAGCGCAAAAGATGATGTTATAAAAATATACTCTAAATAGCAACAAAGGAATTGTTTTAGAAACGCATTATGAGTCAAACCCATACAAAGATGTTCAAATTTATAGAAATCACAAATAATAGAAGGAACGTTTTATTTCGCAAGTAGTATTAATATATTATTATGCCCATTTGTAATTTGAGCTTCCTATCTTTCTGAAAATTCATTATTACAAAGTATTTTTCACATTATATAAATCATTTTATAAAATCTTTTATTGTTCAAATTTAATTGGCGTATTTAAGCTAAAATTTAAAAATTAGTTGGAGGATATTTTGAATTAGATTATGTAGTTAGTAATTTATTACGTAGGTAGTTATTAAATGATCTTATAAAAAGGAAATATAATTTAATAATGGCGGTAAAGATTACCGTTGCTTAAATATGTAATAATAAGTAGAAAAGAGAAGAATTAACCTATTATTAAAAAAGATAAAATTGCTATATTTTTTATTTATATTCTACAGAAAACTAAGTCAAGGTTTACAGATTATAAATTTAAAAAAAATAGTAATTAGTCCCCGCAAATTGAAAATTATTTATTATTTTCGCAGCTTAAAATAATATTGAATAGTTTGCAACTGTTTTTAGAGAGAAATTATGTGTTTAAACTTGTTTATATTCCTATAATAAGATTTTTATTGAAACTAAAATAGAATTTTTGATTTCAAGACCGCCATTGATAACCTCTGTCGTGTGCTCCTGAATAATGGTGTTAACTTGTAATGTTCTGCATTCTATTAAATCTGTCAGCGCCTAATTAACTACTTGGCTTTAAAAAACTTTCAAAAAGTTTTCTGAACATATGCTTTTGGAAATAAGTAGTTTTTAAGTATCAATCATTTGCACGTTTAATTTTTAGTTAAATATTTGCAAAACTGTAAACTTCTTAATTATTTCTTTACTAACATAAAGTTAAACACATGCTTCTTTAATGTAAAATAAAAACGGGTACGTGAACGTTTATATTTATTTATAATCGAAAAATGTTTGACGAAAAACACCTGTAGCTAATATAAACTTTGGCTAGGAAATATAGTTAACTGTTTTAAGAATACGGAATTGCTATGAATGAGGTCGATGATATATTTACTTTAAGGCAAAGGTGTTCTGGAGCAAAAACTTCTAACATACCATTAATTTTTAAATATAGAAACTTTATTTATCTGCCAATGGCAAGTTACCAAAACAATAACCTTTACATCAATACAGTATCATCACCGCCTTGTGTCTTTTCCTAGTATACCGCTTGTTCATCAACCTACTTAGTGGAGTAATTGAATCATCTTGAATTCTCTAGGAAGATATAAATACTAAAATCTGTTGAGTCAAGATGTTATCCGCAACGTCGATGACCGTTAGTTTGACTCATCAGGTCAACATATGCTATTTATAAGTTTCTAAAACTTTAGGTAAAGTGGAGGTTGTAAAATCAAACAACTGCTAAATTTCAAAAGATAGAAGCATAAAACTGGGTATCAGCTACTTGTTGGTGCCAATAGCGACTTGTTGCAAACTGGCAGTTTGCCGATCACACCTTACAGAGCCTCCGATTTAGTACCAAATAATTGCTTTTGGCCCATGCTCACTAGCACTTAAAAATACAGAAAAACTTTTATGCAACAACTTGTAAATAAAATTGAATTACAATATAAATACTAATATAAAACAATCTTTAATTGAGAAAAAGCAAACAGTGAATAATTTATTTTAACTTTTTCAAAGAGATTTCCCAAACCTTTGATGTCTTCCGTTATTCTTTCCTTTTGATAAATAAAAATAGTTTTTTAACATTTTTACACGTCTTCTGAACTAAGGAAGTGTCATTCACCAACATTTTATTACATTGTTTTATATGATTTTTCAGAAATTAGACAAAGTGACTAAAATTACGATTTATTCTTGTATATTTTTATTGATACATTCATAGAAAGTCTGAAATAATAATACTAGAATAAAGGAGTCGAAGAAAGTGAATCTCACTTCGAATAACTTCCCCATGTTAACAAATGTTTTTCCGCTTACTTTTACAATGCTCAAAAAAGCTAGACAAAATAAAGCACGATAAATACTTGGAAGGTTGACCGGCGAATTTTTTATATATTAAACTTCCTTCGAAAATTGCAAAACAAGCCTTTAAATTTGTTATTTGTGGATTTTTAATAAATTAGATTATATCTAATTACTTTAGTATAAATTATGTTCCATTAATTACAGATAAAAATAGGAATAAAACTCGAATATGTAATAATATAATAATAACAATAACATTAAAATATTTCAGCATTTCATAGAAGTAAATACGTTAAGATGGTGTTAAACCTTTATTATTATGTATACAAATGCGATGCAGTTAAGAAATCAAGTAAGTTTTTGATTTTAATTAATCCCTGAATTTTAAATTAAACTCCACCATCACCACTGTCTACACTTCCATACGTTCTTACATGGCCCAATAAATAATTTGTTATCTCAAAGTTTTTATTCAATCCCCAACTTATCCAGTCCTTTCCACCGATTCATACCAAAAGCTCTTGAGCCCAAGATCATCAGTTAAGAAATCAAGTAAGTTTTTGATTTTAATTAATCGCTGAATTTTAAATTAAACTCCACCATCACCACTGTCTACACTTCCATACGTTCTTACATGGCCCAATAAATAATTTGTTATCTCAAAGTTTTTTATTCAATCCCCAACTTATCCAGTCCTTTCCACCGATTCATACCAAAAGCTCTTGAGCCCAAGATCATCAGCCTAGTTCGTATCCACTAAATTTGACAGCAATTCATTAAGTAGCTTCTGTGTTATCATGGGAAAAACGATCCCGGACATCTTCTTAAAATCTCGTGATCTTGAAAAATATGCCTTCGTATACATAATCTAATCAAATACTTATTTTATCATAAAAATATTTTGTTCCATCACACATCCAACCCATTTCACCCATTATCACCAACACTGTTTCAACTCGTGAGAACCTTATCTAGTTTGTATCCACAAAATTTGAGAAACATTTGTTAAGTTGTTTTAAGTTATAATGGACAACAGATACGCAAACAGACATCACGCGTGCGGAAACCCCTAAACGCGAAGATTTGTTGAAATTTTGGAAGTTTCCGCCGAACTCGTGAGAAGTAGTTTCTCATTTCAGTATTCACAAATCTTTACGGGCATTTTTGTTTAAATGGAATTTTTCTTTGAAGATTTCGCAGTAGACTTTTACGGCATGTGCGATTATATGTAACAAGAAAGGTGAACCGAATTTTCTAATTACTGTAAATTATCAATTAGTGTTATAACTGCGTTGTATATTTTCATATAGCGAATTTATTTACGTACTTTAAGACCGCTTACATTCGTAATTTAAATTCTTAGGACTGACTATGTTAAGTTTTATAGTATGCCGCTCTAACATAGAAAGTGGTTCAAACTAAAGTTACTTATTCCATGGTAATTACAGTCGATTATGTTAATTGTTAATTACGATTCTCATGATTAGATTAATTATTAAAGCTAAGTATATGAAGCGTGTTGGTTGTGTAAAGCATTCAGAATAAATTAAACTTTGGTTTACTTGTAATTTTCGAGTTATTCGTGGAAACAAAATCAGTGCTACGTATAGTTGAACTAGCAGTTTCAATCGACGCTCAACTATGCTTTATAAAATAGGTTCTTAGTGCTTTGTTGCTTTACTCTTATGTGTAAAGTGCGCAATAGTTTTAGCTATAGTCGGAACCGCACAAACAGTTACTTATTCAGAACAATATAAATATTTTGTTCTAGTGTACTAGTTTAAGGTTCTTTCAATTTTAATTACTAGGTAATAAATGCAAAATAATAATGTAGAATTTTTCTACATTTAATACTATATTGGGACATCTAAAATTTGTATACGATTTAGGCTGAAAATTGCCCTTTAAAATTATTTGCTTGTAGAATTCTGTAATTTTTCGACACTCCCAATTCAGTGTAGTTATTAACGTTGCATGATTACTTTTATCCTTGCAAAATGCGCATTTTGCGTATGATGGTTCGAATTTTGTAATTGAATCTCTTTACCGCGTTTTTATTTAATTAAACCTGTTGATCATACTTATTTTTTTATTGTTCCTTAGTAAACTGAGATTATCTTAATTTTTAGTTTTATACGAGGGATGATGTTTAAATTTCGGAACGTAGCAGTACTGCAGTTCGCAGGATAATTGACATACAAGTTTCGTAAAGCTTTACATCTCTACTGTCAAACAATTGCGACAGAAAGGGCGTATTACAGAAGTAAACAAAACGCGGAAAAAATATGGATTTAATTCGTGAAAATTGTCAAGCAATGATTTAGTTTTATTGTCGATTGAAAAAAGTGAAAAGAGCATATTGCTGATCTAAAACTGCTTTTGGTGATGAGACACCATCATGGATATCAAGAATTTAAATTCGATCATAGTAACTTTAATAATGAAGTTCGTGAAGGTCGACTAATGACATCAAAAACACTAGAAAACATTGATGCCGTACGAGAAATGTTAAATGCAGATTGTCATGTAACTTATGGAAAAATTCGACCATCCTTAGACATCAACATGAAATAAATAAATCAAACTTTACATGAATACTTGGGTGTAAAATAATTTTGTTCATCATTTAACTGAGGCTTAAAAACAGGCTCGTGTCGAATGGTGCTGAGAAACATATAAACGGTTTCATTTAGATACATCAATTTGGTATGCAACATTATTAGTGGTAATGAAAGTTGGATATTTGCCTATGAACCTGAAACAATCGATTGTTTGGGTGTTCCAAAATTAAGTAAAGCCAACTAACGTTATTCGTGCTCGTAGTATTTCCAAACAAATGATCTCTTGTTTTATATCTAAGATTAATCATGAGGCTACTATACCTTTAGAAGATCGTAAAACTGTAAATTCTGAGTGGTATACAACTATCTGTTTATCACATGTTTTGTCTGAAATGCGAAAAAAAATGACGAATCATTCTGCAACGCAATAATGCAAGCCCACACACAGCACGACAAACTGTAAACTATTTGGCCAGTCCTTATAGTCCCTATTTAAGTCCTAGTGACTTTTTTATGTTTCCAAAACTCAAACATCGCGTGCGTGGTCAACGATTTTCAACGCCAGACGACGCAGTTGAAGCGTTCAAGAATGGATTTTGAATGTGCCGAATTTTCGAGTGGAAAGGATGTTATAACAATTTGTTTAGTCGCATGAAAAAATATATAGAGTGTAAAGGGGAGTATTTTGAAAACCAAAGAAGCAATTTTTTTTATTCTAAGTACGTTTGTTTTCTTGTATCCCGAAATTAAAGCATTAGTCACCGTATAGGTAGTATCGAAAAGAGTGAACTCTACGCAATCTGTCTAAGAACTAATGTTTGTAAATATCTAATACTTCTATTTAAAAGATATGGATGCAATCATTTATTGAATAACGTCTAGGAGGCCTGTTCGTCTAGCATTAGTAAACACATACAAAGGGGTCTATCTTATGAACAGCTCTTATTTTTTCCTTTCTTTTTGACACGTAAACCGATTACAGCAACTTTCAACTAACTTTGTGGTCCAAATATTGTATGTACGGTCTTGTTAAATCCACCCTCACTCTACTAAACTTAGCTGGCTAATATTTGGACTTCCCGCGCTGTTTTCTCGACTTTGATTTAATGGCAATTCTACCTATTGTGTTCATTTTAATAATTTCCCTAAAATGCATTATTTCGGGTAAGTTAAAAATACAAAATTATCAATGTATAAACATTCGCTCTTCGGTACACTGAGCCTTATAAATAAAAATTGCTAGAAGCAATTGCTTATTAGCAAAAGCAAATGCTTTAAGGAAAAATAATTGCTCAATTGTTATAAGAATTAGAATCTTAAGCATTTGCTAGCTTTCCATTATCGTTTAAGCAATTGCATGACAGCCCTGCTTATTTTAGTATGTAGAATTTTATTTCTATTTCCACATGCTCCCTTAATTTAAAATGTCTGATACTAATGATCAGTATAATGGTAGTAAGGGTGAAGATAAAGTAGATAAATAATGTATTTTTGTTAAAAAAAATAAAAAGCAAATAGGTTCGTTTTTAATAAATCACCAGTACATTAAATTAAAACGATAAATAAGGAGCCTTAGATACGATAACTCAGCATTACAAGAAAATTTTTAATGTTTCTCGTACAAGTAAACAAGTTGCAAATAAAATAAGCAATATGAAAAGGAAAGTGAAAAAAAATGATGTAAACAAGATCGGCAACAAGAAACTTATATTTAAACCTTGAGAAAAATGCTAATGGATCTACTGGAAGTCGAAAAATATCCCGCGTCCAATAAAATTCTAGGTGCCTATACAAAGAGTAATTTTAAAATTCTCCGACAAACTTGGACCATATCCGTGGGTGTAGTTCTAAATCAAGAAAAAAAAATCTTTTAAAAAGATTCCTTGTTGTTTTCAGAAACAACACCATTAATAAAATATTAAAGTACTGTTTGAGAACCCCTGTAATAACACAACCGCTAAATGTGTCGTTTTAAGCGAATAAACTATAAACACATGACGCAGTTGTTACGCAAAATTAACATAAACGATAGAATTGTTTTACTTTACGGCAAAGCAGACGAGAATACTAAAATAGCTTGTCGTTTATTTGCACAACGTTAGCGTAACCGAGGGCTTCGACATTATATAACATTTACGCGGCTTACAATGATGGGTGGTTCACTCCCCAGTTGCATTTTAGGTCGAGCAAGAACATATAATTTAGTGTTTGTTTCTTTGACGTGCTTACAACTATATTAGAAGATTTTTCATAATAAGATGTAAGTAAATAAAAACTTCAAACAATCTTTCACAATTTATTGGTATTAATTGTTTTTTAACCTATAACAATAAATTGGCTAAGATTGTTTGAATTTTTTATTTATTTATTTCTATCAAATATCCCAATTGTGTGAAAACATGGATATCCTTATCTTCGTTATAATAATTTTGTTTACATAAAAAAGGTTACTATCAAAAATAATTAATAATAATAAAAGAATCTATTTTAACAATGAACAATTATAGCCTACTATAATTGGAAATTTAAACGGTCGTACTTTATATATCATGAGTAAAATACGAAAAGCAGATAAATTTATCATTAACCGGGTAAAGCACGCATTACCCAGTTTTATTGCGCAAAGTTCTAATAAAATTCGTATGTTTTCACTTGCGGACTTTACCTGGGAAAACGTGGTCTATACAGAGTTGTTTGGATAAACTGCTCTATGCGAACCGATTTCAGTCTGCGCCTGGACACGTATGAATTAATTTATTTAAATGGTTGACAAGACTGCATTTAAGTCATGGTTTGTGGGTAAGTTTAAGAACATAATTGCTTTTAAAGACTCCAACAGCTTTTCTATCTAATTTCTGCACTATCCGAAATATGTAAACGTAATAAATCGAAAGATGTGTAATGACTATCGTCGTTCGAAACGGTTTGATGCTCTACACTAGTCTATAATATCAAATACATTGTGATAAATGACGAGATGTTCGATATCTATGATATCTATATCTCGATCGGACACGGTGGTAGGTACAGGTTGATAAACGAAATCAATAATTTCTTAAGCTGTACTTTAAATTGTATATAATCTGCCAAAAGAAACTTATTCGTAGAGGAAAGACTAGTAGTCATTCCAATTATTTCAAGTGGCATGAATAGGTGCGCTCAAGTAGACTTAATTTATATGTAACCTAGTCGTAACGGGTGTTATACATTTATTATAGTTTACCAAGACCTTCGAAATTCGATCATCTGCGTGCACTAGAAACAAAGACCAGGTGCTAAAATATCTCATTAACGTTTTTTATATTTTCGAAGCCCTTGCAAGTCAAGCAACAGCCAAGAATTGGGAAAAAACTTATCAGTGAAGGCTGATGTGCGATGGTTTAAAAATTGTGCATAGAAAAGCGAATCAAAATATGCAGAACATGTTTGTTGCATGAATGGATTATAAAAAAATTCAATCATCGATCTGAGGGATTCAAATTCGTTCATCTTTCTAAACATTGAGCCTATCACGATTTACTCAAATGTTCTTTATACCGATTATATTTTGTAGTGATATTTGACTTGGATTGACTTCGTCAGATTTATCTATTGGTGGTTTTGAAGAAAGATTGGATAATATTTTAAGTGAGACTCGTTGCAAAAATCCTGTGGTAGATGAGTTCAATAATAATCAAAAAAGGGAATCCGATGATGCTGAAGGAAATAAGGAGATAAGAATCTGAAAAAACCATGAGAGGTGATACTGTAAGAAACCAAGAAGCAGAAAAGCGAAATATTGAGAATTCAATTAAGAGAATAAACAGGAAAATCTAAACGGCAGTCGTATCTGTAAAGCACAGACAAAGTTTTTGAGAAAAAATATATGCACTGTGTGAGAATAAAGAAAAAAATTAAAATCAGCAGGAAAAGGGCTAAGGAGAACTTACAGCATCATGTAATGAAGACGAATTTCTTATCCAATTTCAAATTCGCTCCAGCTGAAATAGGAGATACACTAAGAAATCAGATTTCTAATGTAGATAGAGTACCAGGAAATTTTCGTAACGTTGTTATTCTTGTTGAAGTAGACAATAAAGGATACATCAATCTGGGACTATTGCCGAAAAATACGTAAAACCAATTCGTAACATTTTGTATAATTTGAGCTTTACCCGAGCAATCCTAGGTTTATCCAATTTTTATCCTTACCCGTAATATATACAAACGCCTATACATTGCCTAAACCTAGATGGTAATTCTTTGGAACAGCACTTGTGAGGTGAATTCCTTAAAGTAGACTTATTTAATACAGACAATTTTAGACCACTCGCTAAATTCTATGTTACCAATAATGTAAAATATCATTCGTTTAGAAACCCCGATGATGCATTCCTCGAAGTAATATTTCGTTAGGTGACTTCATCTATTCACGTGAATAAAATCTAAAATGCACTAAAAGTTGAAAAATGCAAGCGTTAAAGGACATATGCTCAACAAGGATAAGCAACCAATTCCACTTGTTATTGTCGAATACAAAATACGCCAAATAAAAAGGAAGTGTTTAGTAAAACCCGACTTTGCCATTGCATAGTGTTTATCAAACTTGTACACAAATCAAAACAAATATCACAACGCTATGAGCACACTAAGAATTACTGTTACCTCGGTTCTAAATGTGCAAAATGTGCTGGTAATTATCCAACTGGTGAATATCAAAGGAAAAAGGAAAATTTATATGATAAACGTAAATGAGTTAATTGCGGACAAGATCATACAGCTAATTACAAAAGCTGTATGTGTCAAAATTATTTGAGTTGCAATTATTACATGCTAAAATTACAGCACGCATACCATCAACCAAGATAATAATTGATGAGTCTTCGTACACCTCTCCAGCGTTAAACAACTGAAAACCCAATTAGAAAACGAGAATAACATTTTAGTTATTGCTACAATCAACCTCATCACTCTAAATAGATAAACGTAAGGAATTCTTCATGTCTTGTTTACTAACACACCCAGCAATGGAAATAAATAAGCACAAAACAATCAAAAATTTAACACTGGTTTGTTGGAATACGTACAGGCTTAAAAATCAAAAACCATATCGAAATGAGCTCATTTCGAAATCCATTTGGGTTTCAATGGCTTTCTTTTAATACAGAATACATTATTTTAAAATGTTGGTAATATTAACAATTAGTCTTATTAAACGTCAAAACTTTCATATTCAAATGTTAATACATCTATGTCACTATCACAAAATTCTCTAAGGCGTTTTTCCCAACTTTTAAGCAAACAGATAAAATAGTATAAAAAACTCGTTTCATAAGACATTTTATTAAACTCATGCTTATGAGAACTCGTCTCTACGGGGATTCTTTTCTAAACTTGAAAATTTAACAAAAATGAACAACTGCCTACAAACTTGTTCAAATTAATTCACGAAAAAAATCATATTAGAAGACAAAAAGACAAAAAACTTAAATAATTTAACACACCAAGCAAGAAAGGTCCTCGATGGTTACCGTATTAACGGTTACTAGAATTAACTTAAAGAAATACACAAATAATTCAAACCTATGGAGAGCAGCCAACAAAATTCTTAAAACATACCCAACAAGACCAACAGTAGTACATAATTCTAAAAACCATATATCTAATGAAGAAAAGCAAGGCATTTTCAGATTACTCAGAAAATGACTTTTTCAGAGAACGTACTTCAACTATATTAACAAAATAGTTCAGATAACTCCATCTGCTTGCGGTCAAGTTGAACAAACAACATATCTAGAAGTAACTACTCTTAACGAACAGCATATTAAAAAGGTTGACAAAAACGACGATTGACTATCTAGCAGCAGTATTTAACGGTTTTTTGAGACGGATACTTTCCAGAACAATCAAAATTAGTTCATGTACTACAATTCAAGAAACCCACAACAGTACCTGTCAGCTATTGCCCAATTAGTCTTCTTTTCACATTAGCTCAAATGTTAGGAAGAATACTTGTAAACAGTCGCGGGCTAAACTATCTTAACGGAATTAATGAAATATGCTCTTTTCAGTATGGATTTGGAAGTCAATGTTCGATTAACTATCAGCTAGTGCGCATTGCTCAAAACATAGGAAACGACGCTATAGCGTTTCTAGAAATAACGAAGGTATGGATCAACGGATTACTATATAAATTTAACAACATTCTAGTTCCTTAATATCTAATTGCAATTGTTGCATTTTTATTAGCTAAATGAAGCTTGACGATTAAAGTTAACAGTTTACATTTAAACGTCAAGGAAATTAAAGCTGGAGTGCCACAAGGTTTTGTATTAGGACCAATATTTTATTATTTTATAATATCTTTACTATCAACTACCGACGATATATCAATATTTATTCGGAACAAACAAGTTCACAACGAACTGAATCTTCCATCAATTGAAAGCTTGATTCAGAAACTTTGTGTCAAGTTCTTCCCAAATATTCATTTATGCCCAAGCTTGTAACTTAGTAGCTAGAAAAAACATAAACACTCAGACGTCTGAAACGAAAGCTACCATCTATATGTGCAGATAAACTAATTATAAACATTTTCATTAGTTATTTATCAACACCAGTGCTTCCTTACTAACTACAAGGATGTATGCGTATATTTCCGTAGTGGTGTAATTATGTTATGTTCACTAACTTATCATAACCATGTATAACAAGCAAATATTGCTGAACTGATGGAACCGTAGTCTTTATCATCTTACGTTATGAATTATTAATAGTTTTTTTGCAGTTATTAATTCGCGTAATAAGCTTTTAAATTCTGGAAGTACCAGTATGTCGAACGTCGGAGAATCTTTTGCCAATAAATATCAAAAAAAAAACAATTTTCTTCAACGTTCTAAACACAAATCCTAACTGACCCCAACTTACTATTAAAAGTATTCTACCTTATACCTATGGTTTAACGTTTGGGTATCTCTAATAATTATTACTACATTCGAAGCCCACGTTAACACAATGGGTTAATTTAATTAATTGAAATTGACAAAAATAACGAAATCTTGCCTCCACAAGTTTTTATTAGAATTTAAGTAAAATCTATATATTTTTCGCTTTGCCCATACATTTTGAAATAGGATTTGTTATATTTTAATTATGAGGAGGAATTTTTTTTTAAATTAACAATAATAAACTTAAATAAAGATTAGTTAAACCATTAAAAATTTCTAATTAATAACTTTGATTTAACAAACAGTTTTTACAAGTTTAAGAACATATATACACATATATTTTAATCTTGAAGAATTGTTTGTTAAATCAAAATTATTAATTATAAATGTTGAATTTATCGTATAACTTGTTATGGAAAGCGTTTCAGAAGAAATAATACATACTTCGGGAGTTAATTCTTTGGTTCATTTTAAGAAGAAAATCTTAAATACACATATGTTCTAAAATGTTTCCTTAAGGAGTTGGAGCCCGTCAAAGATGGAGAATAAAATTCAGTTTTTAAATTAATACTTTAGAACCTATTGACATAATTCACACCAACATTACGAAACAATTATGTAGTAGGCTACCTTAAAACAATAATTGTCACTTAGCAGCAGTTGACATTTATCATTAATTAATTCAGCGTTTGCTCACTTTGATAAAAGGCGCCACACGTTTCTTCTCACACTGAATACGCTCATATAGTTTTGTTACTGATTTTGCAATAAAAGAAAACGGGCTGTCCATAGATAATATTAAATACAGTTTCCTGCTCAAGTATTGCCAAATTCCAGAGCGTTTACTCGAACATTAAAACCGGTGTTGTTCCAAGTAGGCGTTTTCAATTTGAACGTGTAACTCATCAAAATATGAATGAGGTTGAAGAAATTCGTCAATCAGCAGAATGCAGTCTATCTGCAAGTACAAGAAGAATATCTGCAGGTATCCATGTTCCTCATGTAAGAGTACTGCGAACATTACGCGGAAAAGGCTTGTATCCGTTTCATATCCAACCATTACAATACCTTGAACCAGCAAATTTTGGTAAAAGATGAGAACTTTGTGAATGGATAAATGGTAATCACCGTTTAGTTCCGCAGATTCCTTTCATGCATGAAGTCACTGTCACCCGTAATGTTATTATTAACTCCTACAATTATCACAGTTGGTCCGACGGAAACGTTCATGCCAGTGTAGAATAAAACTTTCAACAAGGATTTTCTATAAATGGATGGTGTAGATGATTGATAATAGATTATTGGACCTTTTATCTTACCGGAGGATTTAACAGCGGCCAGGCATTTAGAGTACTCACAAAATTAACTTCTAATATTGTGTTACGGTCAAAATTGGAAATTTTACTTTTAATAGGAATTGCACTTCGGAATTATCTTTATGAATGTCGTATGTGCGTTTTGCGAATTTTTAAGGTATAACATTTATGAATGATATTCATATTATAAAGTTAAGGCGTTATGTTTGTATGTAAATTCCTTTCAATTCTTGTGAGTGTTTATTGTTGCTGTATAATATTCAGAGTAGCGTGAATTTTAATCGTTTATTAATACAAATTTTGGGAAACTGCATTTTTAAATTTCTTTGTTAATAAGTTCCGCGATCTATTGTATTCACTCGTACTAAATTCTTTATTGGAACTTCACGATCATCCATGCGTGTTTAAAACCTTATCTCTACTTGTTTTGGTTAACGAATTAGCGACAGAGATGGACAGTTTTCGATGTTGACAACTTGCGTGTAGTCTAGTTCTTGATTCGTTAGTTAATGTTAGCTGTCTTTGCGCTACCGACATATCTTAAGTCCGGTAGGTATTCGCTTTGTGCTTAATAACTTAATTATAATTGTACTTTGAATTCAATTAGTTCACCGCTGGGGGTCTCCGATAACCCAAGTTAGAAGCTACTGATTCCGGCAGATAAGATGTGCTTCACTGCCGCCGTTATGCTACTTACAAGTTGGATATAACGTCGTAATTTTATATTACCTATTTATTCTGTTGTTACTTTCGCCTACCTATTCTACAATATCATATCTTAAGTAATAGTTAATACATCGCAAATTCGGGTACGATGCGAATGTAAATCGGTACTTTAAAAATGAGTTTGGATGACGTTTTCCCGTATCACTAATTCGCACTTGCTGCATTATTTTTGTCTGCTACGCTTCAAATTATCTGTACTCCAGTTCTGTAACATGTGGATATCGAAGTATTTTATGAATGTTTTCATTTTTATAGAAATTTGTCTCAATTAACTAATAGCAATACATTTCGAAGTACTTAGTTGGTGAAATTATATGTAAGGTAACGCCGTCTAAAAATCACTATAATTACTTCCTTTTATTTTTAATGCCACGATGGAGAAAATACCGATGAAACTTACTATGTAATCTTGGACTATCTTGGAATATCAGTTAATTATCAATTTAATGTCCAGAACTTAGTGGACTTACATACGACCACTTTTCCTCGAGAAAAATAGCTGTTGCTTGTGGGACTTCAGACAGTTTATTTTTATAGTAGTTGATTTATCTTCTGCTATTAGATAGTGTTGTGTAGCACTGTAACGTAGTTGCTTATTTCTTGAATTCATGCTTTGGACGAGCTTACGTTCACGAGAGACGAAGTTGCCATTTTAGACTCAATGTCAATAATTAAGATACGAAGCGCTTTCAATGAATTATTTTTGTGTTAGCCTTAATCCTGCAAAAAGGCACCTTCATTAACTATTTACTTAATGTACGCATTCCTACGAGAATATAAAATACTGTTATTTTACTGCATTTTGTTATAATTATTGTTATGCAATTGAGTTGTTGTTTTCGCCACAAGTTGGTGGAATAAATGCTGTTGTTTGTTATTTTGCTTATATATTTTCTACGACCACCAGTACTTCCCCTTTTTCCGTTAGGTAGAACTTCTTGCTGCTGGCCAAGCCCTGTTAAGATCTAGAGTGAGTAATTACATCACACACCTTGTCATTAAGGCGTGTGTTGTTTCTGAGTTTTACGAACGGCTGGCGTCCAACTTTTCTTTTCTTTAGATTCAGTAGAGTACCTTATGCTGACCTGGATGCCTCTACTGCATCGCATAATCTGGCTGGTGCAACCATTATTACGACGCCAAGATCAAATTTGATCGTTTGCCGAAATTTACGCCGTAATTGTTAGAGGATATTTCCTTAGCCACAAGACCACGTATGATCTTTCAGTGCACATTACAGTCGACAGATGACACAATAACTAAACCAAATTTTTGGAGAAAGATGGATCGGACATGTTGATTCCATCAATTGGCCAATTAGGTCTCCGGACTTAAATCTATTGGACTATGGACTATGGGGATGGATAAAAAGTGATGTTTATAAAGTAAAAGTAAATACGCGCGATGATTCAATCGCTCGCATTATGGTAAACGGTGGTGTAAAAACTACAAAACACAACATGCAATATTGTTATCAGAGCAGGGAAGTGTTTTCGGTTTGGCGGTGAGATTTTTGAACCATTCCTTTATAATTGACGATTTTTTGTAACATCAAAAGTTAGTCGTCAGAATTAATAAAAGTACATTTTTGCCCAAATTAAACGTTATTAGTTAAACATCTTTGACAGGCTCATTAAGCAAAAAATTTTAGAACATAGGTGTATTTGAACTTTTCTTCTTAAAATCAACCAACGAATCACTTCCTAAAGTATGTTACAGTGCTCCTGAAACACCCTGTATAAGTTTTATATGATTGTTAATTTCCAAAAAAATTTTAATCCCGTTAGTGCATCTTAATTAAAATGCTTAGATAAACGAAACGCATTACAAGTTTTACTTAAATTCTAAAGAAAAAATGTTGTGAGTTACATTTCGTCTTTTTTATCAATTTCATGTTTCCTACAATCGTTTATAAAACGTAAATCAATAATTTTTGTTGAGTTGAGCTCTATTACAAATGACTCCATCAATTATAGTAAATTAAAATTTACTGTAAGTGTAATAACCTTTGGTTTACATTTGTCACTTAAAGATATAAATCCGATGATCTCAGAGATTAGTTTACCTGTGATTTTATTACATATTTGTTGTCTTCGAGTAGAATTAATAAACGAATTTATTTTCAGTAAATGATATATTGAATAAAAAAGTAATCATATATAAAATTTCAAACCAATTCTTAATCTAGTACAAATTTTTATAATAAATTGAGATCAACCCGCACTTGCCGTTTTCAAAGGAAACCCCCTTTTATGAACATTAGATTTTGAGTATAACAAGTCGAGCTAATCCTATAACGGAATACTACAAACGTTTTGAAAATAATTAGGAATAGTTGGTTGTAAAAGAATTTTTATTTACTTACAATTGAATTTAGAATTGTTTGCATAATTTAATTGCGCTATATAATATTTATATTTATACATAACTTACCTTTTCGTCTATCGGCAAGCGGTTGCTAGACTTTAATTGGTAACATCCCAGCGACATCGACATGTGATAATTCCAGACTGTATTGGGAAGTTCATATTTATGTAGTACCTCTGAATTAACTTGTACTTTAGAAGGAAACTTTTCTTCAAACCACTTATTGTGAAGATTCTTTGCGGAACGTCTTCAAACCTAACTTGACTTTTGTATACCCACTAACTTGTAGGTGATATCAAACCGTAATTTAATTACTAGTTTCACAACAACGAAGCTGCATACTTTTCAATTTGTCCTTTATACTTTTTGGTCGTTATTATGACAGTTCGTTGTTGCATATTAATTTACCAAATCATTTAATTCTCGCTTTCTTAAAATGTTCATTTAGGGGTTTACTCCTTGTAACTTTTTTGTAAATTTGTTTTGTTAAAAAAATCGTTCGTGATTACTAATAGATGTTTCTACTTTTAACTTTAAAGTTTTATGGGCTACAGAAAATGCGTCCTTTGTCGTAAGCAGTTTACTTACATCCACAACTTGTGTGACTACAAAACTAATTGTCTAGGTATATCTTCAGTAAAATAAATTTTCGTTAAGGATTTATTTTATTTTTCTGTGTTGAAGGCACGTCATTTTTATATTTAAAATGACATGACGTGCAATACTCAATTCTAATAATTAATTTATACTATACACTTTATTGATTAAAGGCTTAAATTGTTACAAGTGTTATTGTATAAACTTACTGTTTATTTACAATTCAAAATTCTTTATAAATTACTACTTCTTGATATATTCTTATACATATAGCAAAAAATCTGGTGTGACACAACACACGACTTTCTCTTACACATTTTAAATTTAATTTGAATTTATTGATACCAGTGACTTTCCTATACACCTAAATTGTAAACTTTAAAATTAATTTAGAAGAATAAATAATTCATCCATTCTAATTTCCTTTATACATGTACTAAGAGTTTTATAATTAAATTTTGAACTCATTTAAAGTAAAAATAATTTATAGATTTAAATAAAAAGT
>JAHWXV010396408.1:0-11857 GCA_024586415.1 Phrixothrix hirtus | reverse complement strand
TAACAGATATATTGTAATTGGATTTATATATGCGTTAGTATTATAATAGTTGCAAATCAAAAGTTATTGCTGAAATCTATTGCTAACTTCACGTCGGTAAGTTTTGATGCAAGATATGCAAGGACCTGCTTTAACATATTTTTCAGAAAACTATATTTTGCAAGGTAGAAATTAGTATATTGCCTTGTGATAAATTTATATTTAATTCAATTAGGCAATATTTCATTTTTTGGTTGCATAGCGATATTAATAATGTATAAAATATAAAATACATTAATTATATTATCGCTCGTTGTCCGTAGTACGATTTGGATTAGCTTAACAATACAATTTAAACTCGGACTAATATAAATCGATAAAAATCGAAAACTAAAATTTAATGCTACTTCGATATTACAAACGATTATTTCATTTATCTTCGTTATTTTCTAATACCAAATCCATTTCTGTAAACATTGTATAATCTATTTCTTTATGTAAGCGATCTAAATGTCGTACTAAATGCATCTTCTGCTTTGCTTGGTAATCACAATAAGGACATTTAAATTGAGGTTCTTTACCACATTCCCATTTTCTATGGTTTCTAAGAGAACTTTTTAATTTATAGCTACGTCCACATTCTGGACATTTGTGAACTATGAGAAGATTCGGTTGATTTTCGGAGATATCATAATCCAATATTGCTGGGTATAAATCGGTATTCACTTTATTCAATTTCTTACTCTTTAATTTCGTAGGTTGTTTAATAGGTTCGTCTAAAATAAACGTTATCCATGTTATAAAAAAATATAAAAGAAATAAAATATAATACTTATACAATCAAACTACAAATTAGTAGATAATAGAAAATGTTATGGATAGATAAAGAAATGCTACTAGGAAAGTTATTCGAATAAATAAAATACTTGGGCATTAAAAACATCGAAACGTTTAATAACCATAAGTAATTGTAAATCAAATTCAAACTTTATGTAAACGAAACCAACTTGTTTAAATAATAAATAGTTTTAAAATAGAAGTTTGTTCTATGAAGTTTTGCTTTAAATCATTTTAGCATCTTATCAATTTACAATAACATTTTGACAATGAGAATACTAGTGTAAATTAACTTTTACTTCTAACAAATGAATAAACAATTTTTAAATGTAAATTAAAAGATGCATTAATAGTTACTTTGGAAAAATGTTTTGCGATGTTATATTTGTTTCCTGCAATACAATAATCTTTAAGAGATTCCAAACATTTTTCGAGCAGGTTTACCGGATGGAATACCCAACAAATACTGATCGATATAGAAGTTACCACAATCCTTTAAACTGTTGCCACTTCGAAATATCTGTAATAGTACTACCAAAACATTGTTTTTCCTATCTCACTAAACATATTTTATAAATTTCTATTATCTTTCCTTCATTTACATTGTCAATGAACCAATAAAATGTAAGCAAATATAATCACCACAATATTGAAGCAACCCTGTACTTTTAAAAGTGCTTAACGTTCTTTGTATACCCATAATTTACAAATAATTCAGTTTTATTTCTAAGAACCTAGTCCTACTGATTAGCCACTGAATATCACCTGGCACCAATCTTATTCGAAATTTGCCTCAGTTCGTACCTACCTCTTTTTAATTTGTCTGAAGTTGGTAGCCAACTTTAAAGTTCTATTTGATAATCAACGTTATTCGCGGGTATTTGTTTTAAATCGGTTAAGTTCAAGTTCACAGAAAATAAAAATTGAAAATATTCCAACATTTTCATAACTATTCTGCTATCTCGTAGTGCTTTAAAATTTCACGTACTAATAAAGCACCATCAACGCGTTTTCTAACAACTTACTTCGACTTCTCCATGTATTTCGGAGAAGACTCATCCCATATAAGCAAAAAAGATTGCTTGCAAGCATATAATCTTGAAACTTACTAAATTGCTAATTTTTTATGTCAAACGTAGCTTATCCCTATAGACGTATTATATGCATACGTATGTATATAAAATAAATTTTTACTTTAACAGGTGATATAAATATTTTACCACTCTAAGTTACTCACTCATATACATTGAGGTAAAAGTTTTTGAATCACAGATTATTATACTATGCATTTATATTTCTAGTAGTACAGTGGAACTTCTATTTAACGAAGTTGATAATTCAAGTGAAAAATTCATTATATAGTATATTTTGTAATATAGAGGTTCGTAAAATGGAAGTACCAGTGTATCTTAGTCTAAGAACGTAATTTTCTAATAAGGACACAGGGAAATTATTGCATTAGATAAATCTAAATACGTTCTAGTATCATATGATAGAATAAGGAAAAACTTAATTTCATCGTCCGAAACAATTGATTTAAAATGTAATATATTATTCTTTATCGCATACCTTTAAGATTAACAAAATAAATGAAGCGTATACTGATAAGTACTTTATTTAAAATAAAATATAAGTATCTGTTAACTTCTTACATCATTATAGAGGAGTTCTCGTTTTTGGTGTGCTACTGATAATTTATGTCGTTGTAAAACATGGTAAAATTTACAAACAAAGTTACAGGCTTCGCAATAATACTTGGGAACTTTTCCGCAATCATTTTTTAAGTGCGTGTATACAGATGTCTTGTATTTGTATAATTTGCGACAGTTTGGACATTCAAAATCCCCAGAAGAGTGCATACGAATTTTTCGGTTTTGATTATCTAAAACATATAATACGTAAATTATGGATCAAGTAATAAAAGTGACGGTTTTATATTTCACCCATATTAACTATATTTGTAAAATGATGAAAAGAGGACAAAACTTCCGTATGAAAATTAAATTGCAACAACTAATCGATTGGTACATAGTTTGAAAGCTAATAATGTTGCATACGTAAATATTGTTTCATTTCTTGTTTGTGAACAGCTGCGATTTCAAATTACAAGTATTTCTTTTCCATAGTAAAATTCAAACATTATTTTGTTTTAACTGATATTAATGTTTAACCAATTAAATGATGGCTCATTAATTTGCAAATTATCCCTGCTGATAGAGCACAGTTGTATCTTCAAACATTGCTAAGTAAAGGATAAATGCCATTTGGACGACTGTGCTATATAAATTCGCCATAAGGATGTGCACATCAAGATATTCTAACTTTTTTAGCCAATAACAGTATTCGAATAGCGGAAGATATAGGTAGCTCAGGTAAATCAAGCAGAGCTTCTGCAGAGTGTCCCACTTATCTTGTTATTCTACTTATTTAGGATTTCAAACTTCGGCATTTTGTATTTATATCAATTCCTATACTAATAGATGGCTCTGTAACTACATATCATTCATTTAAATATTATTTGAATTCAGTATGTTAATGGGGAACTTTATCTCAATCCAGTAGGGATCTATGCTCATGAAATGACTTTATACTACTTTTTACAAGAGAGTTACGAATAAATCGAAAGTAAGAATTTATATCCTTTATGATAATTACGAATTCTATTTTAACAGTCATAGCTTAAACTATATTTATATGATTTCAAAGGAAAAATTAAGGTTGGATAAATTAATGACAAATATTATACAGTTTTTGTACAACGAACGCTTGTCAAATTTAGAAATGATAGATAGTTTTTAACCAGACTGGCCTTTTGATGCGCAATGATTGGAGGTACAATGATCTCATTTACAAGTTGAATTTAAATAACCAAAACTTTACATATACTTGCGAAAAACTATAACAGTTCTAGCGAGACAAGGTGGACTTCTAATTCAAATCAAATTCAACGCATTCGTTAAATATGATATAATAAAGCGTGCGTAAACAATACATACCGAACGAACATTCGTAAGTGTGTGCTTAATATTGTCATAAATTATGTACATATATTTAGTAACACATTGTTACAAAACACAAATTAATATTTTTGAACATAAATAACATCAAAAAAGGAAACGACGAATAATAGCATAAAATACGGAAACATTCAAAGACATGGGTATAATATCTGTAATAATATCATAGATGTTCTAAAAAATATTAGCTGAAACACCATTTTCATTGGATTACCGTTCTTACTCAAACGGCTTGAAGCCGTATGGGAATGTATTCTACACATTTTTGGTAACCTTAGTAGAAATATTCTGTTCTTCAATTAGGGTTTATTGCAACCACATTTTGGTTATCACAGAATAATTAGGGGTAAAGTTTCTATCACTTTCAGATAATTCCACAAGACCCAAGCTCGCACGAGGAACAACTTGTGTTTGGTATCATTAGGCTAGTATTTTCCTATATTATATAATAAAATATCTATGCAAGCGTCTTTATTCATAAATTCATCATCATATCCCATTATACACCAAACTAATACATTCCTTTCAGTTATTTAGTACATGCCTTTCTTTAGTTTGTATGCTTAAATAGGTTTTTTCCAAAGCATTTTTTTATCTTTTTCACTTTACGATACGAAAATTTCCTACTATCAACGAATGGAATGCTTTACTGATAATTAACAGTTTTATTTTATGTTCTGAAATAATTGTATTCCTCTTCTTTCTTATTAACTGACTTATTAAAAATTTACACGTAGGTATGTAAACCCGTGGACACTATAAATAGGTGGTTAAGTAGCCTTTATGCGACAGAGTTGCAATGTAAATTCTAAAATATTAAATTATTATACAACAGAAATGCAAATTTAATTTTACTCAAACAGTATTTGTGATTTTGATCACTAGGCACTTTGATGTTTCACTGATAATAAAAATTTTATGAAAAATACAACACACAAATCAATAATAATATCACGAGAATAAAAGAAAACAATAACTTAAACTAAAATTAAATTTGTATTTCTCCAGTAGTATTATGTTACATTCGTAGAATTAACTAATTCTATTTTAAATTTGAAGAATTTAGACTATAACCTTGTAGGAGCAAAGACTGCCTCAATGCACCATTTTGAATTTTTTCAAAATTTTTAAAGCAATTCGAATATCAAAGACGGCGATTTTCCGACGACTTCTGTTTGTAACTACATCTTCTATTTTATACAGATCATAACAATGGATATTTTGTACAGTTTTACAAATACTAGCAATACTCTAGCTGAGCTATAAATTTTCTTTAACTCAGATTAGGAAAACAAATAATTACTAACTAAATACATTAGATAACAAAAATGTATAACACGCTAAACGCGCGCTTTTTATATCGTATAAAACAAATGTTCATTTTATTTGGGTAGTAGTACCAAATAAATTTTTCTGGAAACGAATTGATAGGATATCTTTTGTCTCTTTGCATAATCGAATCACTCATACTATTTAATATATAAAAATTAAAAAGAATTTTATTCGTTGCATATTAACTCCTATCAGGGCTAACTTCATGAAAAATGTTCGTTATATACAAACTAATTTTTCTTACTGTGCAAGCATGCTTTGTAATTATTAAATATTATATGTATGTGGCAGTATAACCGTTTCCGCCACAAATTAAAGCTGTCAAAACCAATAAATAAAGTTTATAATTAGTTGACCTAATCCAATAAAATACTTTTTAAATGATTTAGATGCGGTTCATAACCTAAATTCTTTATCAAATAATTATCTAAGTTAAAATTATTGACTCCCATTATTGTTAACTGATATTTAGATGAATTTATTAAACAGATTTGCTTTGAAATAATTTCAAAACCTACAAAATATCATTTATTATATGAATCGTTATACTGTTATAAAAGGATTGTCAACTGTATGAATCTAAGATAAGTGCGAACTATGCGAACGGTTTTAAACATAGAGCACAAACATTGATTAGATTACCGTGGTCGCTTTCTTTGTGAATACTTTACGTATCACAATTTTATCCTAAATACGACTATTGCTACATTATAAAGATGAAACAATTCTGAAGGATTTATACTAAAATGGTAAAAACGCTTTAATGTCAAATAAAAACAAAGTAGTTATTAATATCCGCTCAGTAATAAATTAATGTGCGTCATTCAACCTTACAACGTTTTCTCGGGCTTATTACAGTTATAAAAAATCATGCAAACATGCCATTTTTAAAATATCTTCCGAATTTAAAATTGACGTCTTTTAGTTCTGACAAATTTAAGTCTGATTTAATTAGTAGTACCAACAACAACAAAAGGATATTAAAAGGCACGCATCCATAATAGATTTACAAAGTTCAATAAGTTTTTAAAAAACTTCATAGCCACACATCACGTACGAAATGACAATAATAATTTACACAGGGCTTATTAGCAATAATCAGTATAGCACTCCATCCGACTATAACGATTTGTAAGATGAGTTGATATTCAATTAACAAATAAAGTTAGATTACTTAATAATGTGAATTTCTTTCTAAACACCCATCAATATTTGAAATTCAATATTTAGTATATATGAACTTATTTAATTTTCATTCCATAGAAACAAATTCTTGCAGGACACTAATACCAGCAGTTCTGGAACAGTAATTAACAAGCTTTTAAAAATTTCTATTTTGGCCAAACATAAAAGTTCTAAATATTTAAATTTTTTTTTGATTTCATGAGTGGTATAGAATGCTTAGCTTTAGTTTCTGAAAATATTGCTTAGCAACCTTATTAATTTATTTAGTGCTATATTTAATTTGTTAATAAAATTAATATTATACTTATCTTCAACTAATCTAATTGCTTCAGACGGGTACTTAATATGGTAAGGTTTGAAGCCTTGCGCCGTTTAGCATCTAATCAACTGTTCCAATAAACGCAATATTTAAAGTAATTGATACTACTTGCCGTAATTACTACATCCACATTCCATAACAAATTTTATATATTTAATGACTGGAAGATATATATATATATATATATATATAGCCTTTAGACATTGAATCCATTCTCGTAGTTTTATATGTAAACAGTGGTATCCATTTGCTCAGCGCTATTCCTAAGTTTGACAACATATACACCAAAAATAACATAGCGTTAAAATCTTAAAATTCGCCGCAGAAATGACTTTATTACCTAAAAAGCATTGTTGTATACAATGTAATACAAATCACAGAACTTAAGGTAATTTTAAACGTTTAATCATTTAATGTGTAACTCTAAATAAATATACAAACATAAACATCATTAACATTAAACAGGAAATTATTATAAACATATACTAATATTATTAAAATACTGATACAGCTGCAACATTTCAAAATACTTACTGACAATGAGTATCACTTTAACTAATTGATTGAGCTAAAATAGAATCCCGATGAACAACAAGTATATGACGTTTAAGATTTCCTCTCATTTTTGATTTATGACCACAATCCTGCTTTGGACAAATGAATTTTGGAGATTTTCCGCACTCGTACCTTTTATGCTGTCTCAGACCTCTTTTCCAGCTATAACTGCGACCACACGAATCACAGCGATAGGTTCTCCTTCGTTCGTATGGAAAACGACCACCTAAAATACAATTTATTGTTTCATACAAAAATGTAAACAGTTTAAGTCAAACAATTAAAATAAATTTCATTACCAAATATGTTAAATATTAATAACAATCATCATCAAAAGTAAACAATAAAATACTTAAAAGAACACAACAATTAATGAAAATTACATTTGTGGAGTACATATAGTACCGTTACTTAAAATTTCAAAAATCCTAAACAACGAACTGGAGTTTAAAAACGTTACGATAATCACATTATAACTTCAAAAACAGTTTAAATATTCAAAATGAATACGTCGAACGATTAGTTAATAACAGTTACTATTGAAAAAATTATTGGCCCAAAATAAAATCACTGGTGCTAATAAAAATGTTTTGAAGTCATCTTGCTGAAATACGCTCATTCACACGAATTAAGAGTATAACATTGTATAGTCATATTTAATTAAATATTTGTAAATTTGTAAACCATTACTAACTTAAAAAATAGAAGAATGTCCATTTACAGCTTATGTTGTAATATTAACAACCAAATACCATATCATGGAAATTTTGATTACATTTTTTATTTGAGCTAAATACAATTACAATTTATAGGTATATTACACCCGCGTGAAGATAAATAAGGTATTATAAGATCAAATGACATTTATAAGAAGCTGCCAAAATTAGAGTGTTGAGTGTCAGGAGGATATCGGTGTTCAGATGATTCGCTGTCGGTTGGATAATTTGTTTTTAGTTGAGTACTTTCGTCACGATCTCGATTAGAGGTATTTCGTTTTCGCCACTTTGCCCTTGCATTTTGAAACCATACCTAAAAAGTATGTCTGGTATTGGCCGATAATATCCAGAGCCCAATACTTACTTGCAAAACTCTTTTACCTAAACCGGTTTCTTGAGATAATTTATGAAGATCAGATGCATCGGGGTTTCTGTTCACAGCAAAGTATAATTTCAAGGCATTTAACTGTTCTATTTGAAAAGATGTTCTTAATCTTTTTGTTTTTGAATATGGCGAAACTACGTTTAAATTGGAAACATGTTCTGCACTTGTGGATGTTTCACTTTCGGCTGTACCTATAAAAAAATAATTTTAGAACATAAAATAGAAAACATTCAAATGAATAGCAATTAACAATGGAAATAACTAATGTAAACAATGAAAAATATATTAAAAACGTTAAAGCTACATCATTTATAGGAATAACGAATTGTTGTTTAATTCAACTTTCCCAACAAGCCTTACATTAGGTGCGTATATATTTTTATAAAAATACAAAATATACTTAACGATATACAATATATTACTATAAAATATATTTTAATCTCTAGTGTATATTTTTTAGGATGGTGATTTTTGAAGTTTAGGTTATCTTTAGCTCTTGTTTGAAAACAATAACATTATCCGTTTGGGGATCCCAATAACATCCATGAATTCCAAGTAAATGTTTAATCACGTGAGTTTTCTGATAACCCCTATAACTGCACTTCGGACAACCAAACATAGGTTCCTTTCCACACTCGTACTTTGCATGACGAACTAGCGTCGACTTTACTGAATACTGCTTTGGACATAACGGACACTGAAATTTCTTCCTTACATTTTGAAAGAAAACAACTACAAGAAAAGTATTAGTTTAGTCAGTATCATATTCTTCTTATTTACATGCAATAAATATTTAACGTAAATAAAAGCCAAAGCTGTTAGTAACGTATTTTCTTCCACCTGCCATTACCGCGTGCTATATACACAATTATGATAAAACTTGAAATGGTCTTGTTAAAATGAACGTCCTAATATCTTCATTTAAAGAATTTGAAAAATTATCTCCATTACCTTAATGATATCCTAACCCTAATCATAGAATTATGGAAATAATAGCCTGGTTTATATTTTATTATAATATAAACGATGATTCCCATTACACTTACTTATTCTTCAAAGAGGTTCTGAAGATGTTTACAACAGACATATTTAATAAGTGAATTGGAAATGTTTCTACTTTGTATTAAATGCACCATACAATATAAATAAGGTTAAAACAAAGATGCTTTGCAAAAGTTATTTTTCGGAAATTTTCTATAAGGATATCTTTCAAAATATTTATAAGCAACATTTCATTCACAAGTATGCCAGTTTTCTAAAATTAAAATCTTTGTTACTTATCTTCAATATTATTTTCTATTTTTAGTCATTAAAAGAAATTGAAAAAGACAATAAACATATAAATCCAAATTTATGATATTGACTCTCTAATTCTAGCACTGATTACGAAAACTTACCCAATATAAAAATTAAGATAAGCAAATTCACGGAATATAAATTTTTAAAAAAAATTATCGTCTTTTGTTTTCATTTTATAGTGCTAGTCGGCGAACCCAGGTTGGTGAATATAACTAGATATACCGTTTGCGTATCTACAAAGAAACCTGGTTCGGCATATAGGGTGTTTCACAGCCTAATGATCGAATTTCACAGATAGACGAAACAAAATCAAACACAACCTCTAAATTTAATTTTTCCGCAAACCAACTGATTTGGAAAAAACAAGAAACAAATTAGTCAGGTGATTGTAAGGCGGAATGAGAGTTTATTAAATTTTTTAAACAAAGCATGAATGTAAGCAATTAATACCAAAGTCCAATTATGTAATCAAACACTGTTAAAATAAAAATAATTGTTAATTAGTTGAGAATAAGCATTTGTAAAAAACTAAAAAATGTAATACTTTGTCAAAGGCTTTGAATAAACGCATAACTAACCAAGAAATGCCTAAACTAATAACCTTAATTAAACGCACCGTTTTGAAGATAATGTGTTTCTTGGTTATCAAGCACAATAAAATAGTTAAATAAATTTGACAATTCAAATTACAGTTGTCTGGGGTTACGTTATCGTTGGTCGTATAAATCATCTGAAACTCTTAATATTAATTAAACTAATTACTGTTTCACTGCACTTGTCACATTAGTATTTCTTACGTTTATTGTTCCATTGTAGATTAAGTTGATTTTTAAAAATACATGAAATTTAGTGTTGCCGCATTCTAATTTTTGTGTAGTCCTTTAAATATTAGTAAGTCAATTTAAACACTTAATGCGGATAAAAGGACCATTCAACTTTATATTTATTAATAATAGCTAAATAATAATGGCGCATTTTTGAAATAAATAATCAGAATGTTCAACGCACATTTAAAACTCTCACAATAACTTGGTCACAATTATAATCATCATAAACCTAGTTTAATAAAGTTTCGAACATTATTTAAAAAAATAAATATATTTTAAAACTAAACACAAAACTTTATTTATAAGCCGTTAACTTTATCATTGTAGATCTATATTGGCTATCGTAAGTGACAATGTCACCAAACGTAATTTCTTCCTCGAGGTCTTTTTGTAAGTATACAACATTCAAGTGGGCTTAAGGCTTAAGGCTTAATATTTCCTATAAATATGAGTTAAAATTTTCACCTCATTTGAGCAAAAAATTGCATTAAAATGTTTTGCATATTTTAACTTAGTGCGTTCTGTAATTGGATCATAGGGCTGCAAAACACTATATATTATCCCAAGAAATGCCACATTTCCAGCAAGTGGCTTTTAGACACTTGAAAAACATGATACATTTATAAAGCAGTATTTTTATATATTTAATTTTTCTGTAGGAACATACAGGGTCATCGAGAAAGAGTGCAGATTGCTGGATAAGCAACCAAACTTACAAATTAGTGGTACTAAAATTAAAAATTAAACAACACTAAAGTTACCAGATAATTATGTTATTATAGGTGTCACATATAAAAAGCATTTATAATTGATAATTAAAATAATGTATTGGAATTTCAATTTGCTTATTGACTGTTAAAAATGTATTAGGACATTTTTCATTTCATGTAAGTTAAAACATTTTCTAATTTTCAATTAAAAATAATTAAAATATTAAACATATGTAAAATACAGATATGGTTGAATTCTTGTTTTTTCGGTTAGGAAGAAACACATCAACAATAAATTCCCTAGATTTTTTAAAATTTTTACCGCTCTGGGTGCACTCTTTTTCGATGGCACGGTATATCTAGTGCTATATTAAACTAAACTACCTCCTTATAATTAAACAAATACATCATCTACTGCTACTATTATTGTGGAGAACTACACTTACCCACAAAAAGACTTCTTGAACAGCTTCAAAAGAGAACAGTAGCAAGTCCTTAGATGTTGTGCGGAACATTCACTGTTCAATTTACAAAGCTACTAGCATCAAACGTACTTAACCTTTAGTTGGTCGCGTGGCGACAAATGGCGCCACAACATCTTCAAAGTATCGTATTTCATTTGAAAACAATTTTTATGAAATCAATTCTTTAATTATTCCTCTAATAGGGTTTTAGGTTGCATGCAAGTACAGTTTT
>JAHWXV010396378.1:0-16575 GCA_024586415.1 Phrixothrix hirtus | reverse complement strand
TGAAAAAATGTTCGAGCAGTTGAAATGCCTTCTTCCACGCGTTGCATATACTATTTTTTCTACGAAGTTTTGAAATAAATTGAAAATAGAACTTTATTGTATAAACTGCGCACCGTGTACGAAACGCATTGACAGTTTGTTTTAAGGTAGCGTTGATTTTTATATAGAAATATATTATGGCATGTTATTTTATATTGCGTGTATTTATAACAAATGATAGTCGCCAATTTCAACCACACTATTGAAATGCAATTTCAACCACTGCAATCGATGTGTAAATGATATACTTCAATGTTAACGAGTAGAAAATAGTATATTATGCAACAAGTGGAGGAAATTGCATTTCAACTGCGAAATAATTCGAGCAGTTGAAATGCCTTCTTCTTCCACGCGTTTATATATACTATTTTTTTTACAAAGTTTTGAAATAAATTGAAAATAGAACTTTATTGTGTAAACTGCGCGTCACATACAAATTATGAATTGACAATTCGATTATGTTTTAAGGTAACGTTGATTTTTATGTAGAAATACATTATGGCATGCTATTTTGTATTGTGTATATTTAAAACAAATGATGGTCATCAATTTCAACCACACTAGCTATTGAAATGAAATTTCAATCGCTGCAATCAATGTGTAAATGACATGCTTCAATATTAGCGAGTAGAAAAAATATATATTCGACATGTCTACTAGACAACATACAAATTCTTTTTAATTTGTTAACTTGTAACAGCTTGTTAATGCTCAATTAAATAGGTAATCATGGAACGTAAGAATATCATGGAACTTAACGGTCCGAAATTTCAACTTTAACAGCGTGTAACATTAATTGCATTCACCGAACGTGATCGCTCTAGGAGCACTCAGTAAATATGACGTAAACGTTCGATGGATTGATCGCTTCCTAGAGATCGTTACCTGTATGCGTCGCCATTATATGCAACGGCTTTGTATTGCGCTACAACAAGGGAGCAAAGTTGCATCGTGATCAATTTCAAAAACTTGATTTTCATAAAACGAGCGAATATTTTTGTTGGATTGAATTATAGGTTATATTTGTATTGTTAAAGTTGTAGCCAAAAATAGAGGACACCTTTTTTGCGCGAATCAGACCGTTTCCTAGAAGTAGTGACGAGTCGACCGTCAGAAAACGATGCAGGTGCTCTATGAGCATTCCCTATTGGTAGCGATCTAACTGAGCGGTAAACGCAATCATTGCAACAACTAATTTTTCGAAAAATGGAAATTCAGTCGAGTTTGTAGGGAAGTTCGACTCATTATTGGCGTAACTTTCACTGTTTTTATAATATATGCAAAATTAATTAAAAAACGCATTTCTTAAACTTTTACCGTCAATTTTGTCATCAATTCAACAGATAAGCATGGGCATTTTGATTCCTGTTAATGTAGACGACAAGAATCTAACGAGTCCATATAGTGGCATCGATCCTTAATCACTTTATCGGTCTAAAAATGGACTAATATGACTGAACTATTACTAATATTCAGGGTAACTTGAAGCAATTTACGAATCAATACCTTCTTAAAAATAGTATAGTATGTAACAGAGAGTCCGATTAAGGCAGCAGTTGTTTCGAACCCTTCAAGAAGATCCGTTTCCAAAAAAAACTTGGTTGCAACAATTATTTTCTCTTCTAAATCCAATTCGTTCACTTTTTAAAGCACGCTCTACCATAGATTAAATTTTATTTATAAAGTAACTGTCAAAAAAACTAATATATTTGGCAATACAGTGTTTCTTTATTTTACATTTTTGCCGGCGATGCATAAAATTGTCCATTACTTTTTAGAAGACACCAAGCATGATATCAATGATTTTATGGCGGATTATCTTCTTTAATTTGTCTATGTATTAAGTCTAGTGGAACAAATCTACTCTTAAGGTAGCCTTATAGGAAAAAATCATTGTTGAAGCAATCTGGTGAGCGAGCTGACTAGAGAACATCGCCAAAATAGAGGATGAAACTGTTGGGAAGCATGTCATGTAAACGACCACGCTCTATTTAGCAGCATGGTTCATAGCTACATTTTATTGGAATCCTAGAAGCTCATAATTTTTTCATTCCTTCAAATTATTATCGCAAAATCCTCAGCACACTACTATAACAATTGACTGTAACGGCTAGTAAACATCAATTATTACCTTCAAAGAAGTACGGGACTATGAAGTGGAATATTGAAATCCCACTGTGTGATCTTTGCACTCTAATGTCGACAATTTTATTTGTATTCACATAAAAATGACTCCTGTCGCCCATGAAAAGTTTTCAGAAGTGAAATGCAAAACTCCAGGTGATTGCTCCTGCCAAAATCATTACATTCTTGCGTGGTTTGTATTTTATAAAAGTACAGTTTAACTGAACGTCTAGGACTTTGACAAACTGATACCTGCACACGAATCACATTTTCACACTGCGTTGTCTTTTAGCTAATTTGGCGTTTAGAACTGAGTCTCTAGAATGAAATTTTTCAACCTATAAAATAATTGTGTGGCGACTTGATTCGTTCGGGAATTTAAACACGCTTTAAATTGTTTCTGTATTTCTGTAATTGATTTACTTCCAAAGAAAATTCGACATACACTGCGCAATGTTGCATACTCAACCAATTGATGTCGTTAACTAACGAATGCGGTTATAAATACCTGTCAAGTCTGAGCGTTTCTCTGCACCACTTTATAAGTTAAACTTGGCAATTTTACTAACGTTATAGCAGAAACAAACATTAAAGATAAAAGTGAAAACGTTTTTAAACCATCGTATAGCTTCAATGCTACATTTTCAAACTACTCTATAAATATATCATCTGCGTGTTTTATTTGTAAAATGCTGGTATGTAATTCAGAGAGAGAAAGAGGCATCGAATTATTTTAGGTACTTTAGAGGTGTGTTCTAACATTTAATTTACTTTCCCCCGTAAACTCTGGTGCATTTTTCGAGATTTCTTGAGTCGTTTATAGCAAATGTTTCTCAACTACCAAACAATTTGGCAGGTACCAAAAAAAATTAACCGCGGACCGATGCTGGTTCGCGACCAGGGGATACAATCCTTATACGAATACGTGACCATACTTTAAACTGACACAAAGAATTTAATAAAATACATCAGTTTTATGTAACATGGAAGGCAGTTATACTCGTATAGGTCAAATAATTTTTAAGTTAATTTATAAAGATGCCATGACAATTGGAGACAGCTGGAGGCATGGAGCGAGAATTTGAGGATTCCAATTGATTATTTAATTTCGACGTTTCTTATAGGTACTGGTTTTTTATTATTTTCAAATATAGTATAAGCCAATCTATTGATATTTTAAAATTTATTTAACATATTACAAAATTATTAGAAATGTTAAGATAATAAAATTTTAAAAGTAGAAATAAAATTAATATGATTAAATTTTATGTTAGAAACTTCTTAGAAACGCTCATGGCTTAATTAATACTTATGAAACGAATAACCTTTTCACTAAATTTTTTACACGCTATAAAATTTGTAACCATATTAAAGTTTATTAACATTAATTAAAAAAATATTTTACTATAATATTCACTTCAATTTGAAATACCACAAACTGTCGGTAAGACAACCATAGACTCAACTCGTAATCGTTTTAATGGAGATTTACATATAAACTTTTACGATAGCAACAAATTAAAAACGTTAAGTATGTATTTCACACCAAAATTACCTTCGTCTAAAACATATGTTTGAATAATTCTAATATTTTATAATTCATTAATATACAGGATGTCTGCGAAATAAGAGCATTACGTTAATTGCAGATATTTCTTCGTAGATATAACAAAAAACTTTATATTGCTTTTCCCAAAATGTAGTTATTGAAATATTTGCAATTAAAATTTTGAATCCAATCCTGCATGTTAGTCTAGTAATTTCCATTAGTTTTGTGGTATACATGACAGCTATTTAATGACGCATGCCAATTGTTAGAATCAGACGATACTCCAAAATAAACGCACGTAAACTTTTACGATAAATTTAATAATGTTAATCAATATTTCGAGTTGAAACCATCTTTAAAATTTTCGTAATTTACATATTTATTCATTCTAGCTTATGAAAATTAATATAAGATTTTCATATTAAAATTTTAGTTTTTAATCTGTCCATTACGCATGGTACGAATTAGTAGATAACGATAATTTTAATGTGTGTGGAAACAGGTGCGTCATCACTGTTACTCTGCATTTATATTTCAAGAAAATTTCCCGGAAAATAATTTTGAGTGTTACGTTGAAAAAATTTTGTTAGAAACTTAAAAACATACATTTTTAAGCACAAACTCTACTAAACGCAATCCTTCTTCATTATATTCACACATCATAGCTTCATATGAATATGCTAGGTAAAGATTTGCGTTGGTTTTCATTTCTACAGAATTTAATACGTCTATATGTATGTATGTATAAATGTTCTATTCGATGTTTATAATAATTTATTCCGCAGTCATAATGTAAAAAAATTATTAAAATACAGTTTCACTATAAATTCTTATTTTTATAATTAGTCAATCAATATTAAATTTATAGAAAAAGACTGAAAATTAAGTACATGCTTTTAAAAATAATATGTTCGAATTTTTATGACAATAACATTAAAGCACAGTTGATTTCATTCTTTCTAGAACAACAGAGTGAATTGAGTACGAGAGGTAATACGGTATAAAATAAACGTTATAAAGTGATTTTATGTTTTAAATACAACTAATAGTTGAATGTAGGTCATTATAGGCTTGTATTTGTGTATTTGTGCACGTATATCAAGTGTTAGCTTTATTTATTAGACACCCGTATAGGAAAATTTGATGTAAGGTTGAAATTTACAAAAATAGTTTGTCATATTGTTCATCTATTTGCGTGTCGAAATGAGCTCAGTACGAAACCCATTTGAGTTTCAAAATGACCTTCTTTAACATGGAATATATTATTTCCAAAGCTTGGTAACGTTAATAGTTATCCTTATTAAATGTCAATAGTAGTTAATATTAGACAGTACGAGACCTACCACCCAAAGTGTTAGTTTGTTGGCGAGAAATATGATTTATGTTGATATGAAATTAATCAAAAGTAACCAGACTGTTATAAAAGACAATTTCTAGGGAATTTTTCATATGCGAAGTATGTTAATAGATTTAGAGGGAAGTTTGAAATATAACTAATTGACAAAATTGGGAAAATCACAGTCATCAATACATCCACAAGGTTTTCAAGCTCGGATTACCGATGTATCTATGAGTTTTTCAGCCCTTCGTAAAGGAACTCTTAATTTCAAGTTAGATATTACAATGTATCAAAGGTACACTAGGTCACGTGCAGAAATACTATATAAACTAGAATATTTGAGGCACCTATTTTTTAAACACGCTCCAGAACACTTTAATGGGAACTACTTCTTTAATCCGCGGCGTAGTTATGCCAAATGGGTACGTAAATAGGATGTCACACGATCACAGCCGAAGAAGCGCGCGAAGATGCACGATGTGCACATATATCGTTTGTGCATGCGCAATCATCCATCATCGCAGTGTATAAAAGGGGTCGCGATCGGACTCTCTTATAGTTACTGGTGTTTCTTGTACTGTTCAGATCTCCAAGTTTTAACAAAGCACAATGTTCAGTTGTAATAAGTGAACTAAAACAAGTGGAAGCGGCGGAAATATTGGTTGCAATATTTGCAGTGTTCAATTTAATCGACAAGATGCCCTCAAGAGGCATATTACTAATCAACACAAATCACAGCAAGTATGTGACATGCGAGAAAAGTTTCCTGAATAGTAAGAACTATTTACACATATAAATAATAACCATAACAACAATGAAGATGCTCCTCCACCAGCAAATAAGATAAAATTGTCTAACCTCAGGGATCAGCCGAAGATGCAATCCGAAGGTACGCGATGTAATGTATGTGGATTAGATTATACGACAATTAAAAAATATGTTGGGCATTTAAGATCTCAAAAACATCTATCAGTCATTGCAAAACCTCTCAATCGTGATGTAATGGAACTACATTCTAGTTATAAATATAGAATTACCAGCTATAGAGTTGCTGGAAAAGAAATTAATATTCCCAAATTTCTGCAAAGTAGTAAAGTGATAGTGATTGGCTTAATTGAATCCATCATTCAAGCTCACATATCTGGGATAAAATTCAAAATGGAGCTGTTCGGACATCATGTTTCTACCATTTTTATATGACGAGTTATGTTTCATCATTAAAACAAAAAGTGAAGTTTCAAGAAAGGGACGGTGGATGGACTTTAAAAGATATCTCCCGTTAATACATACAAAGCAATTAAAGACTGGCTCAACATATATTGAATTACCTAAGCAAATTCAACAAAAGCATAACGCATGCTTCGCTTGAGCAATCACATCAGCAATACATCCTGAATCTAAACACACCGATCGTATATCATTATATCCACATTACTCAGAAGTGATTAACACAACTGGTGTGGAATTTCCAATGAAACTAAAAGACTTTAGCAAATTCGAAATTAACAATAATACCAGTATAAATATATACGGCATCAAATTTAATTCTGAAAGTAAAACTATAATATTGTGGGTCTATTATATTATACAAAAGCTGTTCAACAAACACATAAATTTATTATACATTGAAGAAGGTATTAAAGGGCACTATGTGGATCAAAGACATTTTACGTCTTATTAGTTCTCAAGTTTCAAAGCATGACGGGAAATAATTCTTATGTTATGGATGTTTAACCTTTTCCCTAAAGAATCTTCATTATCTTTACATAAAGCTAATAACTGTAATAAAGTTTACACAGTCATGCCTATAAAGAACCTAAAGCTAAACAAAACCGGCGATTTAGTTCCAGGAAATATTTTAAAGTTGAATAGTTATGAAAAGAAAATGAGGATTCCGTTCGTTGTTTTTGCAGAGTTCGAATCTCCTCAATAACCAATTCACACACCCACACCCAATCCGCATAGAAGTTATACGAATAAAACTTATCTTCATGTTCCATATAGTTTCGGTTATTACATCAAGTGTTCGTATGACGATATTTTAAGCAAGTATGAAACATATACGGGAGAAGACTGTCCAAAGGTATTTATGGAAAAAACTTTGTGAGGATATTAAGAAAATATATACCAATCACTTAAAGATAGTGCTTCCTATGGATAAACTTAGTGCGGGAGAACAGTATGCATTTGACACGGCTTCAATTTGTCATATTTGCAATAGAAAATTGTATTCTTTAGATTAAGTGGCAGATCATGATCATTTGACATCAAAATTTATTTGGGCCGCACATTCTAAATGGAATTTAAATTATAAAATACCAAAAATGATTCCGATATGTTTTTATAATATGTCAAACTATGACTCTTATTTGTTCATAAAAGAATTAGGATGCGATAATGAAAAAATGATATTATTCCAGAAAACAAAGAAAAATATATCTCATTTACAAAACATTATTGGTAGATGAGTATGTAGATAAAAAATAATATCACTCATAAGGCTTATATGAAGTTAAGATTTTTAGATTGGTTTAGATTCATGAGTATTTCCTTAGATAAACTTGCAAAGAACTTAGAAAAGGAACAACTACATGAAATAAAGAAGTTCTTTCCAACTAATGAAGAATTTGATTTATCATGAAGAAAAGGTATATTTCCTTATCAGTATATGGATTCCTTTGAACGTTTAAATGAAACCAACCTTACAGCTAAAGAAAATTTTTACAATTTCTTGAACAATGAACATATCACTAACAATGAATATGAACATGCCATTAACATATAGAATACTTTTAAGTGTCGAAATTTAAAAGATTACTCTAATTTATGTCTTAAAATCCACGTGTTACTGTTATGTAACGTGTTTGAAGAATTCAGGATCTATGTCTTCACATATACCAGCTCGACCCAGCCCATCAGTTTACAATAGCAGGACTTAATTTGCAAGCAATGTTAAAAATGACTGAAATTGAATTAGAACTATTCACAGATATATACATTCATCATTTTGTTTAAAAAGTTATGAGGTGTCATCTGTCAAGCATCGCTTCGATATGCTAGAGCTAACAATAAATATATGAAGGATCACAATCCAAATCATCCTTCAAGATATCTCGCATATTGGAATGCAAATAATCTTTACGGATGGGGAATATCTCAATTATTACCTGATCGCGGATTTAAATGGATGCCGAAATTTCCAATTTCAATGTTTCAAGTATCGATAACAATTCGTCAGTTGGATATTTTTTAGAAGTTGACATTAAATATCCTAAAACTCCACTCAGCACGCAATCTGCTACCATTCCTATCTAAAAATATTCCACCATCTAAAGCCAAATTTCAAAATAAAAATTAATTCCAAACTTATATGATAATAGAAAAATATGTAGTGCATTATAGAAACGAAACAAGCACGTAAACATGGACTACAAATTGCAAAAATTCATTGTGTATTGCAATTCAATCAATCTGCATGGTTAAAGGATTATATAGATCTAAATACTAAATTAAGACAAAATGCTAAGAATAGTTCCGAAAAAGACTTCTTCAAATTGATGAATAACAGTGTTTATGGGAAAACAATGGAAAATTTCGATAAACGCGTAGATATAACACTGGTTAACCATTGGGAAGATTCTGGGAAAAGACGTGGAGTTGAAAATCTTATAACGAAACCTAACATGAAAAGTGTTTCAGTATTTAGTGAGAATTTGGTAGCGATACAATTAGAAAGATTAAAGATCACATACAACAAACCAATTTATGTTGGATTTTCAGTATTAGAGCTATCGAAATTTCTCATGTATGACTTTTATTATGATTTGATTAAACCAAATTACAAAGACTGTGTAAGTCTATGCTATTGTGATACCGACAGTTTTATATTATTTATTGAAACTACTGATTTATATGACAACATACGCAACATTATGGAACGGTTTGATATCAGCAACTATAAACCAAACAATTTATATAAAATCCCTCTAGAAAACAAAGCAGTTCTAGGACTTGTGAAAGATAAAGCAGCAAGTCGTATTTTATATGAAGTTATTAGCACTTCGTCCAAAAATGTATGCATATTCCACACACGATGATCATATCGATTGGGTGAAGAAATCAAAAGGTGTGAAAAGGTATGTAGTAAATCAAGACATATCTGTAGATGACTATAAGGAGTGTTTAAATACCAACGTGTCTTTATTTGTAAAGCAGAACATTTTCAGGACATATAAACGTGAAATATATACTATTAACCACAAAATTGATCTTAGTGCAAATGATGATAAGCGGTTTATATGTTCTGATGGATGTAACACATTGGCTTGGGGACACCAGCTAATAGATGATTAATGAAGGAATTATTTAATTTTATATAGCATGTAAATATATATCTAAAGAGTTTAAATGTAGTTATACATTTATTCTTTTAACATTAATATTCATGCATATGCATTGTAAACTGAAATAAATTGTATAGCGATAACTAGTCTAATCGCTTATACTGTCAACTATATATTCAGTGAAACGTAATCACTATTTATTTGTAATCAGCATCATATTTTACTACATTTTCACCAAACTTTATAGAGACGTCTAAGCTTTATTGTTAAACTATATTGTTTACTAGCTAGTGAAATAGTAAAAGTAGATATTTTTTTTATATTTGGTAATTAAAAGTGTTAGTATTCACTTACTAAATCAACGAATTACATACATTACATATATTCTCGCTCTATTATTATTTATATTAGAGTATACTTAGCAAATGATCACTAATTAGGTAAAAAATGTGTCATATAATTAATATTTTTAATAATTTGTACTGTTAAGTTGAATAATATAAAAAACATTTCTTGAATTTTGTCTTTTATTTAGAAATAGCTATGAACTTAATACAATATACATACGTAGATATCATGCATCGGCAAGAACAACATTAAATATTCACAATTATACATACAATCCTATTCCTGACGGATGTAAAAGACATATAATAACAAATTCAACACAATAAAAGATCTGTAGTCAAGATCTGTGGTTGAGATTTGCGGTCTAGATCTGCGGTTGAGATCTGCGATGAATATCTTTGGTTGCTCTTCATGGTTGCGATCTGCGATCAGGATCTACAGTCGGGATCTGCGGTTACGATCTGCGGTTACGATCTGCGGTTACGATCTGCGGTTGAGATCTGCAGTAGGGATCTTGGGTCGATATCTGTGGTCGTAATCTATGATTTTAATCTACGATCAATATCTGCGGTCGCGATCCACGGTTGCGATCGGGATCCGCGGTTTTTTGATGGTAAATCCGATAATTTTTCGATTTCTCTAATTATTGTGTATATTTGGATGCCTTATGTATGACATTCCAATTTAACACCAGATGTTTTAACTTCCTTGCAATTTATGTTAATGCACTCGCTACATTCTAATCTAATTGGAATTTTGGGGATAATTCAGGTGATTCCTGCTTAACACATCAAATTTTTTATTACTTTATGGTTTATAAATATTGCATATAATAGCCAAATTAACTAATAAATTCATAAAGATTAATAGTTAATTAGTCCCCCGATTAGTTCTAGATCCATACATATATGAATACATCTACAAGTTTTATGGCTGTGTTAATAAAAGTAAGTCAGTATGTGTGTTAATAATATGAACAATTGCAAAATTCTACACTATACATATGAAGCAAAAGGTTGATAGATTTTACACTAAATTGAAAATGTTGGTAAAAAGTTAGTTACTGTTGATACGTCGGTGATAGTTCCGTTTTAGATAAAAAAATTTGAATATTTCACTAAATAACGAAACGTTATATAAATATCATGCACATCGCAAGTACCACTGTGATACGCCGCAGATGTCGACTGCAGATCTCAATCGCAGATCGCGACCGTAAATCACGACCGCAGATCGCAACCGTCGATCGCGACCACAGATATTGATCGCAGATTGCAATTATAAATTACGACCGCAGATGTCGACCGCAGATCCCGACCGCAGATCTCAACAGCATATCGTAACCGCAGATCTCAACCGCAGATCTTGACTACAGATGTTTTATTGTGTTGAATTTGTTATCATGTGACTTACAACCGTCAGGAATAGGATTGTATGTATAATTGTGAATATTTAATGTTGTTCTTGCCTATGCATGATATTTACGTTATGTATATTGTATTAAGTCCGTAGCTATTTCTAAATAAAAGACAAAATTCGAGAAATGTTTTTTATATTATTCAACTTAACAGTAGAAATTATTAAAAATATTAATTAAATGATACATTGTTTACCTAATTAGTGATAAATTTGCTAAGCATAATCTCATATAAATAATAATAAAGCGAACAGATATGTAATTTATGTACTTCCTTGATTTAGTAAGTGAATACGAACACTTTTAATTACCAAATATAAAAAAGAATATCTACTTTAGCTATTTCACTGCCTAGTAAACAAAATAGTTTAATAATAAAGCTTAGACGTCTCTATAAAGTTTAGTAATAATGTAGTAAAATATGGCGCTGCACTACTTTAGTTGCTTTTCATAAAAAAGTGGTATCGAAAACGTTGTGTATATTTAAGTTTGGACGTTGTACCCTCAGCGATGTCTGTGATATCATAAAACGTCAATGCCTTATGCAAAATTATTCATGAATAGTAAAGTTGGGATTAGATTTGGTATAACTTTGGGCGTTCGGAGGAGCAAGTACGTTCAATTTTACAAGACTATTTGAATGTGAAAAAACTATGACGCCGGTATATCACTGGGCCTCACCTAATATGTAATGGTAATTGTGACTTTTTCATCGTAGTCCATCATTAAGGCTGCTCTGCAGTAGATTTCAATTCCATTAGATCTAATAATCGCCTTTTATAGCTAATCTTGCAATTGCAAACCTAAGTAAATGCATAAAATAATTTTATATACAAATATACACTAGGCTAATCCAATACTTTACAAAAATTTTATTCCAAAAAAAGTTATTAATTAGAATTGCATATAGCTATGACTACGGTTTTAGATTAGTTTGATAGATATTCTATTTTTCTGGACTGATATTTATTCGAATTTTATTATAAAAGCTAAATTAATTAATTAAATTAAATTAAAAAAATAAGATAGGCCACACATGTAACAAAAATAAAATTCTGTTCTCACTTTTGTGGATTGCCCCTGACAACTATGTCATATATTACATAATACTGCAGGAGGTCATAAAATGCAAAGATCTTTAAGTGACAAAATAAATATATAATACTTTTGTATCTAGAAATACAGTAGCAATACTTATTTGTACTGACAGAAAATTAGAAATTAAATTTTGGTATTATGATATAAAACAGATATTTTGATGTTTACAAAACGGTATTTAATCAAAACATTCACACAATACATTTCATTGCAATAAACATTTCATGTTTTAGTTTTTGAAAATTATGAGTTTTTGCATCGTTTGTATGTATATTACCCGAAAAAATTCAATTGCAATAGCTTTTGTGACGAGTAATTCTCATACGAAACTTAATTGTGCTGAATTAAGCTTTTCTCTTTTTCAAATGAAAATTAAAATAATTATATAGATCATCATTGTTAGTTTCGCCCTTCTTATAGAATAAATTAAATAAAAAGCACCTATGTATATATTTAAAATGTAATATTTCAAATTTTCTTCAGTTCTTCAGCTAGATTAATAATAAAATAAGAAATAATATAATTGCTTTATTGTTAACTCTGGATAAAGTAGCTATGAAACTAAAAGTCCTAGCTAAATGAAAATTTATATTTAAGATCATAATCACCTTTGTATTCAAAATCAAGAATTTAGTTAATCACGAATAACCGGAAGTACAATTTTATTTTTGTGATTTTTAAATATTTTCTGAATTTTTAGTTTTTCAGAATTTTCTTGAAATCGACTCTAACGACTTTTTTAAACTTAGTATTTTTCGTAGCTACTTAATTCCGTGTTATATGAACTAAGCGGTTTCTGTAATAAATTTCTGAAAATCGAGTTACCGGAAGTATTTAGAGTATTAATTGTGAACAACATATTTCAAAAATTAAACATCGTAAAAAAATGAAATGTTATATTTAAATTTTCTATCTTTCGCAGGTAAGACTGCAAGAATTTAGTTAAAATCTAATGACCCGAAGGTCCCACTTTATTTTTGCGGTTTTCTCGAACATGGCTCTTAATAATTTTGAAGACGTTGATAAATCACTAGCACTAGAAGCTTCCAAGCTCGGCATAAAAGAATTTCGAATTCTTGAGATAAAAGTTTCAGGTTAATTCCAGAATCAGATTATTCTAAATTAAATCTAAAAACAGAACTTGGCAAAATCTACCACTGCTTTTCCATCATACATAGGCGATATATTTGCAACGTTAGACTCTGTTACTATAGAAGTTGAACATGAAAGACGAAAATTTGAAGAAAAAGTGTATGTTCTCCCTTCAAAATATCCACCAGTAGTAGGACACGTATGGATGCTATTGCAAATCGACTTAGTTTAAATTGATCTGAAAAATTCAAACTCCACAATTCTGGAATATTATCGATTGACGTAGTTTCAACTCTAATTGAAAACTATAAGGAATATTTCCATCATCGAGTACGATGTGTACCAAATGTCACATGTTCCTTGAATATGCCATACCGGTTTTTACTAAATAAAGGGAAGTACTGTACGCTTTACACAAAAAAGTCGAAAAATAATTAAATTACCTTGAACAAAAAGGTATATTCGCCAAGGTTAATGTAAGTGCTTGGGGATTTCCACTTGTCGTTATGACTAAGCCAGATAGGAATATCAAGCTATGTCGACTATAAGGTAGCCGTAAACAGTCAGCTAAAATCAGCTCATTGCTTAATTAGACGCATTGATAATATTTTAAGCAATTTGTGAAAGTCAAACTATTTTTGTCAACTAAAGTTGTATAAAGCACACTTGCATACTCAAATTGATGGTGACAGTCTCCCTAATCCAGACAATTTTAACACATAGAGGTACAATACCATATGAATAGACTATCATTTGGTATAAAAACGGCTCCAAGTAAATTCAATCGCATATCAGATTAAATCCTGCAGGACTTGGAAGATACAATATCATATCCACTAAGAGAACTATTATGTAAGGACATGGGAATTGGTCATCATGTGAAGCAACTTTCATCAAACTTAAAAATAAAACATTAAGTGATCAAGTGCTGGTCCCATTCAATTCAACAGGTATTGCGAGGTATTATCACACATAATTGAAGGAATAGAACAGCTTGTGGCTGTTGTTTCTGGCATATGATGGAACAAATTACAATCAGTTTAACCGTGAAGTTCTTGCCATTGTATACGCAATTGACAAATTTTACAACTATATTTATGGTCAAACATTAACTTTTATTACGCACAATCGTTCTTAACACGCACTTTTTATCAAGACCTAAAACTTTCGACGGGCATTAGGACGATTACACCGTTAAGCCGCGTTTCTGCAAATTTTCAATTATACGGTCAAATGTCGCAAAACTGAAGAGCATACCAATGTTAATTTATTATCCAGAGCACCTTGTAAAACAAAATCAACTGAAATAGAAACAACTTTAGTTCAAGAATTGCAAACCTTATGTGATCAAGTGATAAATTAAAATTTAACATACACATCAATTGTAACACAAACGCATCAAGATCCAGAATTATTAAAACTAAAAGAAGACCTGGTTGAAGAAATTCCAGATGATTCGCAATACAGTCTTCAAAATGGAATAATATTCAAAAGATATTGTGTTGTTATTCGAATGAAACTTCATCCAGAAGTTGTAAAAGAATTATATCATACCAATATTGAAATCATTAAAATTAAGCAATTGACTCATAAGTATTGCTATTAGTGGAATATCGACACAGATATTGTAATTACAAATGCGAAAATTGCGTCCTTATCAAAAAATATCTGCCAAAACCACCATTACATCATTGTTGTGATCTAAGGGAACATTTTGAACGAGTTTACATGGACTACCTTTTCAAGGTTACCATTTTCTGATATTAGTTGATTCAAAGTCTAAATAGGCTGAAGCAAACGTGCTGAACGATGCACCTATATTAGATTCAACATTTTCTGTGTTCACGTACTATCCCGAATTTTGGTATCAAGCAAAATATTACAATTTTCCACAGTAGTGCATTTCAAAAATGTTACATATGAAATGGTATCATCCAAATGTTTATTGCACCAGGTCACCCTGCTATAAATGGCCTTGTCAGGAGGAATATTTAAACCCTAAATTATAAGCTTATTACCATGTCAGATTAAAAACTCTCGATGAATCAAAAATTACGGGAAATATTACTCCAATATAGCATAACTTTACTTAGAAAGAAATATTCTAATTAAGCTAGGTGCATTACATCCACCAAAAGAATCTATTAAGAAGTCGATTGACCTACCTAAAGTTTGAAAATTCAATGAGCGAAACATAGTCAATGTGCACTGGTACGCTGACAAGAAACCAACGTGGAAATTTGAAACAGTTGTAAGAAAATATGGAAATCTGCATTATTAAATTAGATTAGAAAACTGTTATGTTTTGAAACAGCATATAAATGAACTAGAAGTCCAGTGCAAAACTGAAAGTCACATTTCAGGGTAATACTAAAATGGAAGTTCCCATACAACTAGAAGAAATTCTCATTAGGCATAAGAATTATGTCGGAGTAGTAAAGAGATGTTCCAGAAAAACCACCACCAGTTGGCGCTGCCCCTCAAGTACCCTCAGCAACAGTTCAAGTTCGAAGGGCACAAAGGCCCCGTCAGTTGCCGAGACACCTTTTTGATTACAGTTAGAATCGAAACATTGAGTGTTCTTTATTTGGTGGGATATTGCAATGTATATATTTTTCATAACTGTTTTCTTATATTAAAAGCATTTTCTACATTTTGTATTTTAATGGGTATGACATGCCAAAACATGCGCAATAGACGAAATACATTACAATTCGAAATAAATCGTTATTTATATAATCAGTCTAAACTTATCAGTTTTTGTTACTTTTTGTAACGCGGGAAAAGACATAATGTTTTCTTCTACTTTTTCGCCTTTTATTACACGTCGTACTTTTTTGACGTTATGGGAATTATAAAATCTTATCGATTAAAAATTAAATAATGCTGAACATGCACGAAAATCTACTTATTTTAAATTTATACATATATACATACATCATATTTATAGAATTTTCATTACAAACTGTGCGCATTATTAAATAAAGATTATACATAATTAGAGAATACCAACTTTTTATTTAACAATGCTTAAGTTTTTCTATGCACTCCTATTGGGTAGTAAAATTCATTATTTTTATGGTTTTAAATATTTGATATTATATTATCTAAAAGCAAATCATGATATACGAAGGTTGCCTTTTATGTTGTTACAAATGACCACTAGATGTCGCTAGTGTAATAAGTTATTGCCATATTCGTAAAATTTGACATTTTATATTGTAAA
>JAHWXV010396367.1:0-12094 GCA_024586415.1 Phrixothrix hirtus | reverse complement strand
CACACACACACACACACACACACACACACACACACACACACACACACACACACACACACACACACACACACACACACACACACACACACATACACACAAAGCAATTTCTAAAAACTTGATTTGCGGTTGTAGGGGATTTGAATACATGTATTTCCCCTAAAAACTAGACATCGAAAATTTTGACTGAAAACATGACTTTCTCTATACTATATTTCATATAGGTAAGAGAAAGTAAAAACCAATTGTAAAAGTGGCAAAGGTAGAACCAAGTACGTTACTATAACTTCGGTAAGATGTTGTAATTAATAAAGCTGACAGAAAGACGAATTAGGGATCAGTTTTTCGTGTGTCTGTTAACTAATTTCATATCTGTATAGAAAGTTATTGTACAGTATATATTGGTGTCTACTCTGCTCGCTTTTACAACCGTGTGTTCCGCTTGTGTGTACAATACTTTCAAAAACAGAAGATAGGTAAACGAACTTAAAGGAGTGTCCTGTACTACGCTGTTTTAATGTAAACGTCTTCGGCTATGTTAGAATAGATTTTATTTACACAATATTCAAGAATAACTTTGTTACCTGTGATTTCTTGTGACGAACGCTGACACGCAGGTATGCAACAATAACTCCAATTTCATTACGGATATTCCCTTCAGTTCTAGCAAAGTTCGGGGTTTTTATACATATACCCTGCTCTTCAACTAGTCTGATGTTCATATGTCAAGTCAGCTGAAAACTTATTGCAGCTGTATGACCTATTGCACCATCTTGCTGAACGTAATTTTGATACAACCGCAAATCGAAGCGGACAGAATGTTATTCCGCCACGGCAATTTATATTTAATACAATTAATATTATCATAGGCAGAAAGTTAATAAATTTAATATAATTACGGATAGAAAGATTAATTACATTTTACAGTATACTCAAAATATAAGATTCAATTCCTTTCACCAGTACTAAAAGCTGTTCAGCTTGTAAGAATATAACCTATTTTGAACCTTAAAATTTGAAAACAATCGGGTCGCTTTTGAGTTATGGTGACACACGAAAATTAGCGTGTTCGGCGGACATGTGAAATTTTGACTCATTTTAATAACTTCATTATATTATTATATATCGGGGAAGTTAAAGTTACGGTGAACACGCTTAAACTATTATAAAGTACACATTTAATTTTTATCGGTTAGTTGTAAATATCATCATTCCTCTCCAGTCCTTTTTTAGCTGTGGGAATTTCTCTTTCACCTTTGTAATTGTAAATTCTGACCCATTTGCAACGTCAGGATATCCATATACGAATTAATTAGTTTTTCTTTTAGACCTTCTGCAAAGGAAAGTTTCTGCAATTTTATTTTTAGAACTTGGTCAATGAACACTATCCGCAGACAAGTTTGCAGCATTTGATGTTGTACAAGTTACAGGAAAAGAACAAGCAGTCTTTTATGTTTTGAAATCTCTTCCAAGCCAAATTTTTTGGCCCCTACTGTTTTCAAAATCAGTTTCATTTTCTGACTCCTGAAACTCAATATCCTCTTCAGAAGAATCAGGCTGAGACGTTATTAGTTTGTTCTTCTTCATGGCAACACTCTTTCCATGGTGTGAAGTATCACTTTCATATTTTATTTCGTTAACAACCGTAACAGTGACCCCATCTAGTGTCACAACATTTCTCGAAGATTCAGATTTCCAGTCCAAAGCACCCTTTTCCTTGACGTTTTTTATTTTGTTTCGTGACACTTTGCGATGCAAAAATTCCCTTGGGTTTCCTGATTTTAACTGCTACGGTCAGTTTTCCATGTCTACTAGAATTTTGCCAAATCTGGAGAATTTTTCAATACCAGTAGAGGTTTTTAACATGCCAAACATCACATTAACACGGGAGCTATGATTTTCCTTCCTTATCTTTTTTGCGCCGAAAGATTTATTGACCTCGATCGGGTTTGAACCTATGTCTCTTGGGGGTAAAGATAAAATTCTAACAACTACACCAATCTAGGCCGACTTATCTCGATGATTATCAGAATAACCGGGGAATATAGATTTACAAAACATCACGTTTTGTATACTGGGAGCCTTTTCCACCTCAAAAACAATTTCACTCCATTTTCTGTTAAATTGGGCGAAAAATGCAACGCCCAGTGGCTGGGTAATACAGAGAGCAATAAAAAACATGATCAACGGAAACCATGGATTTCTGAAGATATGCCTGAGATCATTGGATATAATTTTTGTTGTCAGATTAACAACAATTTAAAAGTAACTGCAACAATTCGACTGTGTTACAACAATATTATTAAAATACAAAGCAAAAAAAAATTTATAATAAATGCTTGAATTGTTATCCTTCGCATTGCAGGCAAAGACGTATTCGTTTCTTCAAATTTTCCGATACGTTATTTAAAATAGCTGGAGCAATTGCTTCAGTTTCTTCAGAAATTGCATCTCTCAATTATTGGAGGTTGTGGACTATTCCGATAAACACGTGTGTTTAGATGAGGAAACGATAAAAAATTGAGAACGAAAGGGCCATAAATTATTCTATCGCCGTAAAACGCCGCAAAAAGTTCCTTGTTTGATATGTGCTGTAACTTTGTTTTGCTGAAAATAACCTTGAGTAAGTTCGTCATCATGCAGTTGCTGAATAAACGATGTTAACATGTGATGAACATAAAAATTTGCCGTTTTCTTCAAAACAAAATGAAGAAAATTCGTCTCCATAAAGTCACTGCCCAGAGGCCCACTTTAAGAAGACGCAGTGATGCTTCAATGTAAGCGTGTGGGATTGTCTGCTGACCAAATTCGCATATTTTGATTATTAACATAATTAACAAGGTATAAAATATGACGTTCAAATTGTCGTTATTGCCTAAATTGTTGAGAGATAATTCACAAAAATTTAATCTAGGAACAAAATCCCTTGGTTTTTGTAGGGAAAAAAGTTCAGCTCTTTCTTTAAAACAGTTCAGCAGGTTCTTTAAGACAAATCTATCTGTTGACTCAACCTTCTCAAAATTTATGATGGTTCTCCATTATAACTCCAACATTTTCTATTCCTTTAATTGAATTTCCGGATTCGTGCTTGCTCCAAATACTACCTGATTCTCGAAAATGTATCACAATTCTGCAAGTAACTTCCAAAACTGTTTTACAATCCACAGTTTCGTTGGGAAATTGCACCCTAAATTTCTCGATTTTCGATGTTAATACTGCCACTCACCATACGGATTTTTAAACCCATTTTTGAAATAGGATTCCGGTAAAAGCGTTTTTTGTTCAACCATAAGCGTTTTAACCTCAAACTTTCAAATTGACATTAGTCTGACAGAGCAAAAATTATACCTAACGATCTCAGAGATGGCTTCAAAAATCGATGGTTTTCGTTGATCGTGTTTTTTATTATTCTGTCGGTATAAGTCGAGTGTGCTAGGAGTAAAATAAACTTGGTATCGTTTTTAGAGTAAAACTGAATAGATTTTATAGAAATATCAGGTTGTCGCCAATTAGTATTTTAGGACCATTCAGCTTTCTAAAGTACGAATCCCATCATTAATCAATCATCTTATCATTTCTCAAGCTTCCAGGTGTTGTACATCTGATACAGCAAACACTACAGTGGTTGATGATTTACCGTGGTTCATCACTCTCTGCGTGATTTCCATCTTCTTTTAACAACAACCATAGATCTACCTGGCCCATTCGTAAGATTACTCTCGCCGGAATCCCATTGAGCTCTATTTCTAGTTTATCAAAATATTTATGTATTAATGTTAGGGAAACCGATGCTCTAGCCCTCTTAGACACGATTTTATAAAGTTCGTTTTATCGCCGGTAGTCAATTATACTTTATAGAATCGATCCTTAATATTCCGACTGAGATGGAGTGACAATTTTTGGGAGACGTTTAAGGAATCCACGTGCACATAATTTTTCTGGAAGATTATTTTTTAATTTTTGGATTGTTTTTCCATATTTATCAATTTAATTGTTACCCTAGGGGATAACGCGATTCGGTACTCTTTGGGAGCCTATCGACAATCATCTTTTCTTCAATTCTGGATAAATCTGTTTAACTTCCTTTCGATTTGAGGTTAGGTTCGTAAAAAGTAGTACTTGAAATGCAATACTTTTCACTAACATTTTCATAGCTCATTTTGTTCGCTAAAATCTTTTATAGCATTTTTGAGTATATTGTCTGAATACGTACGATATTTTGTTCTTATTCAGATGCCATTCTGATGATTTGCTTTTCCACAAAGAATAGCCTTAGTTACTTTGGCAATCTAAATATTTCGATTTTTGTCTATAAAAGTAAATTTACTAGCACACACTTTAATAGAGTTAGCAGAGTAATTTCAATGCCAGTTGGGGTAAAAGATTTCTAACATTTTCTGTAAATTTTGCTTTCTCCATAACAGTTATATTATTACACACATGGAGTTGAATTATACAAAAATGTGCATAATTATAACTTTCATTGTAATTTTTGCACAATTAATTGAAAAATCAATTAATGAGTGATCTTTATTTTACACAACTTTTACTGTAAAATGGAAAACAATGATATTTGGTGTAATTTTACTTTTTATTTTCTGATACCCTGTATGGAATATACATAAAAGAGAAGGTATTGTTTTTGTTCAAAATTTTCGATGTTCAAATTTTAGTGGAAATACACATTTTCGGGTTCCCCGAGACCTCGAAAACGAAAGGGCGTAGATAAACAAAACTGTATAGTTAAATTTGTGGTCATCCGCATATGTAAGTACAAAATTTTGATTAAAACCGGATAATCAGAAGTGTCACTTTACTCTTGTCATTTTTTGGTTTTTCACGATTTTTTCAAAATTGGTTCTAACGATTTTTTTAAACTTTCCACGTTTCCTATGCGTATGATGCTCTTTTACGCGAACTAATAGGCTTCTCTGAGAAAATTCATTGAAACAAATTATCGAGAAAAATCTCCGGAGTTAAGCAACGTTTTGCATGTCCATTAACTTGGATGGGCGTTCTTAAAACAAACGTAAATAATATTTTAATCATTTATGAACATTATTTGCATAAAGTCGTGTGTTGTCTCCCACAGATTTTTGTTTTTGTGGTGCACATCAACTGTTTTTTCTTGTTACAAAAAAGTACAATATTTTGCAGCCTTCTTGGTTTTCATACTATTTTTTGTAAATAGAAAGCAGCTAATATGCACCACACCCGTGCACCGCATATACATCGGAAACGCTAAAAGCTAACCTCAAACATTTCTAGCACAATGTAGCAGAAATCAACTGTGGAGGAAAAATTATAAAAGCAGGCTGCTAACCTTATTATTGTCTGCAAGAAAGTGACAAATACAAAACATTTCAGTCTTTTTAAAATACGTTAGAAGAAGTCTAATAAAGTAGAAAAGTCAAGTTCGGTTCCTATTCACCCCGATTGATAGTAGTTTTAACATAATCATGCCTCGGACAATTTAATTCAAATATTAAAAATTGAAACAGTTTTTCAAATATAATTTCATGGTCTATATATGCCTTATTTCTAAAACAATGAAGTAAGCGTTTTATAAATATCTCAGATAAGTCACAGTTTTATGGTAATGACTTCAATGTTGGAGTTCATGCAAATTTCTATTGTAATCTGTTTTAACGACAATAAACAATTTCTAGAACTGATAAGGAAAGATATTTGAGAAATACACGCTTAAAGATTACGTTTTAGCTTATGAATCATATACTTGACACGTTCATTTAATATGAAAAACACGGAGCCTCTTTTCAAATTCTATTATTACTTGGTTAATTTTAAATATCATAATTCTTTCATGAGAAAGCTTCATTAATCCATCTTGAAGTTGTTTCTGTTCCTGTTAATTATATGAAAATGTCGACAGGTTATTAGTTTTTCCGGTCGAAAATGTGTCATTTTTCATACTTTTGACGGCCATGTGTTGTTGCAAAATGTGATTTTTGATTTTTAACATCTTAGTTCGACAAGACGAATTAGTTTTTGGTGTAACGTTGAAATAAATTTCTAATACATTTTTACATGTATAAAATCTCTTCTGTCTAAATTTATAAATAAAGTGGCCTACTAACGAATGTTATTGGTTGTTAAACCCACAACTCGGCATAAAGTAAAGGCATTAAAATATAACTCCTCTATGATTTTAAAAGTATAAAATTTATTGGATGTTATATTTTTTGTATCCTAGATGCCGTGGCTTTCATTTAATAAACATTTTTAACAAATGACTGTTACCTGAATTGTCTACGTTGGTCGAAACGATTGATTCACTAAAAATCGATTTCAAGAACACCTTCGTCATTCTCGTTATCATCTTAGTCAACGTGAAAATCCTAGTATTAAATTAGAACGATAGTATGTACAGGGAAAAAATAAAATATAGTATTTTAGATGGTTAACGTTTCATTGTTGCAGTCACGCGGTGATTATTCTAGAATAACTAAAATTCAATAGTTGTCTAATTAGTTTTATTTTCAGATTAACAATGAGCCGAGTACTAAAAGGATTAAATTTATATTTTTCGTTATATTCGGCATCATGCAGGACAGTTCTTCTTACAATGAAGTCTCTTGATGTTAGCCTTGGACCTGGAGCAATGAGATATGTTGATATTCATCAAAAATATGAGCAGTTTGAATCGTGGTTTGAAAAGGTATGTACGATATATTTTATTTTTATTTTAAATCACGGCGACGAACTATTACGTAGCCACAAATACATCTGGCGAAATAATTTAAAGCTAACGATTCAAAATCTTAATATAAATAAATTTATGATGAAGAGTTTCTCAGTTTTAATGTATCGCGAACTGACATCGACGATTCTCTATGCGGGTGTGCATTGTAATAAAATAGATCAAAACGTCAAAGCTAATTTGCAAGATGTTAACTGAAATTAAATATTTTTAAGTTGGGGCAGCTTCTACAAAGGAAAGAAAAATGAAGTGTTCCTTGATTTATTTAATAACAAATTTAACGAGTCCAATTAAGAGCTTGAAAATAGAAAGTTTAATGCAGTCCAAGTAGTGTTTAATGACCGGCTATTAATTCATTTAGTGGTAGCTGAAATGGTCAACTATTAAAGAAGCTGGCGTTTTCGCGATTGTGGACTGGCAATGTGCCATTGCACTATACTAAATATATGCTTTAGATCAAAAAGTATACCGACTTCGTAAGTTTAGTCAACTTTTTTATTTTATTATTCTACCAATGTGTTAATTATTGAAATCACATTTCGCATTAGGGTCATTTCGGAACATGCGATCTCGGTATTCACGATTTTCGAGTAATTCATTTATATAACGATCGTGGGTTACGAGCTTAATTTGCTAACGAGATGCACACCACACATTGGACGTTAACTAAATCATTTGAAATAATTTTTTTGAAAAATACAAAAAAATATACTAGCATATATTTTCAAGCAAACTTTCTTACAAAACGGTGCTGAAAAAATTCTAAAAATGGCAACATTTTTGTCACAAAACGTTTCCTGTTTTGAGATAGATATCATAATTTGGGATATTATTAAAAATCCTTTTCTATCATATTTGAATCACTCTACAATGTTCACGTACCTAGCTTTCACACTGAGCATCTTCATACACAATAAAAATTCAGCACCACTTCACCACTTTCATCTGAAGAATCAGCCAATTTAACGCTGTCGACTTTCTGAGTTGGAATTGGACCACTTGCGCTTGTGTGTCTTTTGAATCTTTAATTTTCGATGTAGAGGGTTTTGTTTTGAAGCGCTTGATTGTACTGTTGGACATGTTCGTTTATTTAACCCCATGCATTAATTTTCGATCACTTTTTTTCGTTTGGAAAATAAATAAAAAGTATATTTGTGTTTGGCTTTGTCCGAAAAGATTTTAAAATTTAAATTAGAACGTATCGCTAAGTTTATTCCGAGTGAGTGTCGCTCAGAAAATCGAATACAAGTTGGCTTCGAAGTGTAGGTTCGCCGTGTTTAATCTTCCCTCTCCGCGTTGTGTATGTGCCTCTGTGTGTAGCATGACCGCTGATCAGCATGGTGGGTAGTAAAAGCTGTTGGCCCTCGTTTTCTCAGAAATACCCAACACTGTTTTAAAGAAGGAGCCGCTGGTCTCATGTAGACGTCACGAGGGACTCTCGCTTTATGATTTAATCATTGACAAATGAATTTGGGTACCATCAGGATTCAATCTGATAGTTGTGCCCTGCTTTGATAATATTTATTTAACTGACGAATTAATTGCTATTTGACAATCCATGAGTACGCTCCTAAACACATAATAACGTTCAAATAACATTTTCTTTATTGCAACGCTTGCCACTAGTGTTACTTAAAGAAACTAGAATTAAATATCTTCTGTTAGTCTATTGTTTGGAAGTCTAAATAGATACCAAAATCATTTTCCGAAAAAGCTTTCTCTGTATTAATTAATAATTATTTTTCATTTTAGCACCGTTTAGTTTTAACTTAAAGTAGAAATGATTAATATAGTGCCTGGCGATACACTTCGTGAAATTATTAGGAATAACATTTACTGGTGATCCCGTTTATTTAAAAACGAATTTAAATATTGCAAGCAGTTATGGACCCGTTTGATTAATCTAAAAATATGTATATTTTCTAAGTAACTTTCCTTATCTAAGTTAAAGGAAGTACATTATAGTTTTTAAAAAAAAATCGCGTTTCAGTTTTCCTTATTTTTTCGGAGGTTCCATTCCACATTATTTTTCATATTCTTTATGACGTAAAGACGTCGTTTTAATTGTTTGAACAAATGGAAATATGTATGAAACTTTGTAAAAGTAATTACCAAGTGATATACAGAGGGTCCCAAAAATAAGTGACACTGTGCAAACTGTGGATACCTTATGAATGTAGAGCACAATTTTCTTTTAAATTCTTTTCAAAAACAATTTTTAAATTTTAAATGATATAGTTTGCTCTAACTACAATCCTGTCTATTAAATAAAAGGAATTATGGATGTAACGATATTAAAGACGTACTACTGAAATTTGATATGCTTATAAAAACACGCAATGTTTTCATAGGACGTGACCTATACGAGTTCTTTGGGTTTATTTACTTTCTTCGAAATATCAAAACAATTTTAAGTCAGCTGTTACATTTCAATATTTAATTTTTAAACATATTGATTGTTCCATTGCTCGCTACCAAAATTATTTGTTAAAAACACAAGATTCTAAATTGTTTTGTCTTAATATCAGACATGAAATTGATTCAATTGATTTTGTTTTAAAATTTATAACATGTTTAATAGAGATATTCTAAAACAAAATAAGCGATTATGTTTAGGTAGACCAGTAACAATATTAATCCCTAAAAATTACTATTGTACACAAGAAGAACGCGAGGCCCTCTGTTTGATTAAATGGTAAGCTGGATTCTGTTCAATTTTTCTTGGTTTCAATTTTTATTTCTCCAGTGGCATTTAACAATAGATTTTAAAATGCGTTTTGATAAAAGGGATGCTCCAGTGGACGTGTAGCTGAAAAGCAATGTTTCTTTTGTTATAGTTTTATAACATATAACTTGTATAACTTATTTGTTTCTTCTGATTGGTACTAACTGTGATTTACAGTATTCGCTTACAGCTACACTGTAGGTGATTTTATTGAATTACCTTATTACAATTCAACTGTCGTGTAGTAAAGACGATTTTTGGCACTCCCCTTTTATTTTTATATTTTTTTTTCGCTGTCGTGGTGAGTGCAACATAGTTTTGCCCAAGGTTTGCCATTTGAAATTTATTTTATTTTTTCACTCTATTTTAAAATGTGTTAATATCAATGTCTACTCGGGTCTTTCCTCACAATACCGAATTGCATGTTTTTACAACGTATCACTTTATTACTTTGTCAGTCTTGTTTTGTGGTTAATAGTATATTGTATAACTAGTGCTGAAAGTTGAACATTTCACACGCATAAACACATGAGTGTGAAATATCCATTCAGCACGTGTTATATATACACTATACTTTTCCGATGAGCATTTGAAAGATATTTCGTGGCAATTTTTAAAATTGCGTAATAACTTATGTCAATTAAACTTACAGCTGAATAACCATCGTCGACTTTATTGTATTACTATGTAAGCGTGTGCAATATATTTCACATGACCACGTGATGTCCATTTCAAAACAGTTTCGTTGCTATTCGCAATGTGTAACTTTGAATCATGGTAATTTATGCGAAATTATTCATTTTCTATAGTGGTCATCGGAAAAAATATTTTATACCAAATATGTACTAAGGCAAAATCTTATTTCTCTAAGAACATGATTTTAGGAACTATAAAAATTATTTTTATGCATCCTATGTTATTTTCCTTTGATTTATGTATTTTAAATCAGAGGAATTTAGCAGTAGATGGCCTCTTTAAAAACACTTTTGTAGTGTTTAAATAGTATATTAAAAAACAAGTCTCATAAGACATGTTTTTATCACACCAGTTCAAGTTTAGAAAACGAGCCTCGTAGAGGCAAGTTTTCTAATGAACGAGTGTGATAAAACGTGTTATGAAACGAGTTTTTCATACTATTTTATCTATTTGCCAAAAATTTAGGAAAGAACGCACTTTTTTGATATATAATTGATTTAGAGATTTTAGTGATAGTTGGTGACATTGACGTTTTGACATTTGAATATGAAAGTTTTGTCAAATTTCTATTCGATTTTGACGTTTAATAAGGTTAATTACTAATGTTACCAACATTTTAAAATAATATATTCCGTGTTAAAAAGAACGCCATTATGAAACTTAAATGTATTTCGAAATGAGCACATTTCGATACGCAAATAGATAAAATAGTATACAGTAGCGTCGTTTGTGAGATACAGTCGAGCACTCTGTTTTTCCAAACTATTTTAAAGTGATCATGTATGTTTATTTAAGTAGATTTTGTTCCTATAATTTAAATGTAACATTCTCTGAAAATTCAATACGCGTTTTCATTGGTTACTAAGTTTAAAATAAAAATCTAGAAACAATTAGTTCGCTATATTAAAACAAATAAAATCGAAAACCAATTTATACAATTTTAATTTTGTTTATAAATTCTTAAGTGAATTTACGCTTAGATAGCGGTTATGATCAATAAATAATTTAGTTTATAACATATTATCGCCAGTAATTTAACATATTTTAATCTCAAAAAATAAAGGTAAAAGGTAACAAATTTAAAAGCCCGTTTCCCCAAATATAATAATCATTCTGGTTTTGAAAATGAAACGAATTCGGTCAGCAAAAAGTTGTTAACCGATCTACTTAGAGTTAAAATGAAGGGCACGCTACCTGTTAATAAAATCGGTTATAGCATTTCCTATTTATATGCACTGCACGGATGTGGTGCATACAAATTTTAAATTTAATTTGAATTTATTGATGTCAGTGTCTTTCCTATACATCTAAATTGTAAACTCTAAAATCAGTTAGAAAGCATAAATAATTCATCCATTTATAATTTCCTTTATACATGTACTAAGAGTTTTATAATTCAATTAGGGCTCATTTAAAAGCAAAAATAATTTATAGATTTAAATGAAAAGTAATTAAGTAAGTATGTAAATAATGCACAAAAATCATTAAAATATTAATTTATTTTTATTTTGAGGACGATAATTGGGACGGTCAACCATCCAAGTTACTTGTCAGACAAAACCTTGCTTAACTCTAGAGATTTTTCTCAATAAATTACGTCAACGAATTTGCTCAGATAAACCAATTAGTTCATGTAATATAGCATTATAGGCGCAAGAAACGTGACGAGTTTAAAAAAATCCTGAAAGCCGTTTTCGAAAAAATTGTAAAAAACCTAAAAATCAGAAGAATAAAGTGGTCACTCGATTTTAACGAAACTCTTACACGGACGTGCCAAAACGGTAATAAACTTGTATATAAAATTTTACTTTTTTACAACGTTTAGTTTTCGCGATATCTTGACCACATACGTACACACACGTACACATACACACAATCACACACATACACACACACATACACACACAAACACACACACACACACACACACACACACACACACACACACACACTCA
>JAHWXV010396338.1:0-13749 GCA_024586415.1 Phrixothrix hirtus | reverse complement strand
ATTATCGTAAAGATTCTCTGGTTTGTTTTAACGATGCCATTTGGATGGGGACTTCCTGATGTTCTCTATTCCCAGAGGGACTACTCGTAATATTTTGGAAAATTTTCTGTATATGTCCCTGTTTGCTGTACTTCCTGTATCGTGGCTTACGGCCTGTTAGTCTTTGCGCTCTAGTGATTCTTAACGCTGTTTCTTTTGAAGCCTCACCACTAGCTTTATCTTTCTCAATGGCTTGTATACGAATATTGCCCTTCGATACTTGTTTCGCCACTTTAAATTCCACTGAGTGAGTCAATGCAGCAAGGTCACATAGATGATCTAATGTAACTGCCTGTTGTGTATCTGAATCCCGAAGACGGTCTACAAATGTTTGCACCTTAAATTGTTCAGTAAAGCCTTCTCGAGCCGTTGAGTATACTAATATAACTAGCCACGCAATTTTAGTTTAAATTCCTGGGGTTTCCCTTCAAGCTTCTGTACACGATTTCATACCTGGGTACAGTAGACCTGTTGCAGATGTTTATATCCATATCGCATTTCCAATCGTAAAACAAGGTCATCGAAGTTATTCTGTAGCTTGTATGGTATTGTTTTTAGAACATCTAAAGCATCCCCTAGAGTACTGTTGAGTCTGTTACTCTTTCTTTAATTGTCCATCTATTCGATATTACGACTATCAGGAATTGTTTATAGTAATTAATCTAAAATGTCTTCCTATCATATATGGGTGCTTTAATGTATCTTCTAGTGCTTGACGTGCCATTTTCCACAATAGTCAAGTACATTCGCATTGGTTGATTGTTTTTGAGGAACTAGCGATACCTCCTTCTTGTGTCAGCTGGCTTCCTTATTTACAGTGAGGAGGATAGATTTTTGATGCAGTTCATCACATTTGTTCATTGCCTCCTCATATTTTGTTGGCATATCATTGGTAACATCTTCTATTGCTTTGATAGGTCTTCTATTAATTCAATTTGACTCAATTTAATTCCCACTTGTAATTGATTTTGGCTTGAATTTATGGATTGCATTTTATTTCTTAATTTACTTGTAGTTCTTCTTTTAATGCATTTTGACCAGACGTAATTTCATTTTGTAATTTTACTTAATCAAATTCCTTTGTTTTTGTTTGGGATCCACCTTTTCTTGTAATTTAGTTTTATCGGACTTTATTTCTTCTTAATTGGAATCCAGTTTATCCTGAATCTTTTGCGACATTTCTATCAACCACCCTATATTCTTTTCTGCGTCCCTTGTCACTGACATATGGAAACAATTAACACCAGATCTCAATTATTAATAGTCCGCAAAGGCGAGGAGTAACTGATCTTAAATGGATATCGAAAACATGCGTATTCAACTGTACATCGTCTTATAACTTATATTGTGCATCCTTGTAACACATAACTCGGTTTAACTTCACGCATCTGATCGTTTTTGCTAGAACGGGCTCCCTGTATATATACGTATCCGTATGGTAATAGCAATATAAATTACTATATACATCTGTGAACAAATATCACGTGTAAATAAAGGAAAAAGTTCTACTCGAGAAACTCTAACCTTAATTATACTATGTAATCTATTTTACAAAGTTGGCATTTCAAATTCATGACACACGTTTAAAATTCAAATGCAATTAAGTTTCATTAAATAAAATTTTGCAGATAAATCGCATTTGCATTTTTGATGCTGCTTTAATAATTATATTTAAAAAATTTCCACAAGTGGCAGTATTGGCACATTCGTTTTATTGTAAAGCCTTAATTTTATTAAAGAATCCAGTAGATTGCTTTCTATCAAGGCTTCTTAAAGGTAGCGTTAATTTACATTTACAAATTTATTTTTATTTTACGCTTGCTGTAGCATTCTAAGAAACGCTAATATTATTAAAATGATACCGTTACTGGCTTTTTATTTTTAAAGTGGCATGACTAAAGTGTTTAAAGTACTCACGTACAAAAAATTATTATGTAATCGATTAGGCTAAGAGGATGTTCTATCAGACCCCATTAAATAATTTTTATGTAATTAAAGAGAAAGGGAATTCTAACTTCCTTCTACTAAATTTTACTGAAACTTATGTAAATTGAAAATTGTTTTATGAAACTGTAATTATTTCAATTTCTATGTTCTAGGTATAATTAGATGGTCGGCCCTGTTTCCTACTTGTGATTATTACGATAGTTGACAAGGAGAATAGGAAGACGATTTATTAGATTTTACTAGTGTTAACGATAGCCAGTCTTTCTATACTGATGGTCAATTGTTTCTTAATGAATAGTTACCATAGAGGACGTTTTGTGCAAAGCCTATTTCCCAACTCAATGGTTTACGTGAACTAGTAGTCAACGCACATTGGCGTAATTAATAGTTCCTACTATATAACACTGTCATAGGTTAATTGCGCGTGGACATGCATTTGTAAGTTATTTCCATTAATTTACACTTTCATAATTTTTTATTCTATCTATTAAAAGCGCTACCAACCTTTTATTGATTTGTGTTTAAAATAATATAAAAAGAAAGAACATAAGAAAGTTGGATCACAACTTATGTTAGTCGATCTTCCAGTAATGATAATTCCAATATTTATACTTGTTTATAAACTGCACATTTTAAGAACTAATGTTTTATACTAAAACCTACAAAATAACATTTAGAAAAACGTTAGATAGTAAATATTTTGAATAAGGCAATTTAATTGTAAAACGCATTTTTACAATTAATTTCGGATATTTTCCAATATACAATTTTGAACGTGTACCTGAAATTGAGTACAAAATACCTTTACTGTTTTAACTATAATTTGTTTGCTTCAATTTAAAAATTATTTTGTTTCTTTGAAATTTAGTTACACATTAATGTAATTTAGTTTTGCTAATGATATGTGTAACATTCCATGATAACACCCTGTTTGTATTTATATTTCATTTCATTAGATTAATTAATGACGCAAAACGCCCTGAATTAAGTTTTTGTCATTATGTGTAATTAATATAAAGTTAATTTATTTCTTCGTTTAAAGATAAATAAACAAGCGGATAACCTAGTATTTGATATTTGTAAACAAAACGTTAAAGTTCAAAGACAAGTCATGCCCTGGATAATTTTGTTTTTCTGCTGGAAGTAGATTATGTTTATCGCTTTTTAGCATATATGTGTTATAAAAAAAATGGAAATTTCGAATTAATAATTAGCGGTTTCCCGGTTAACGTTAATTAAATACATATTTTTAAGAACAGCTTCAAATCCGCTGTCTACATAGCTATCCGTATATGTAATTTAATCTATAATTTATTTTCGGACAAACGCGTAATTAGTTTTAATTATTTTGTAAGACAATTAATTGTTTAAGATATCCCAGATAGTTATTCACGTACCTTTATATAATTAATTTGCCAAATTAACCGTTTTACTGCACTGTTTATGTTTATTTTCCGAATTACGAGGCAAAGTATACATAAAGTGGAAATATGCTTGCTTTGGAAAATCTTATAAATACGAGCTAGACATTCTAATTTTAAACAATCCATTCTTCTCCTTTGAACGAAGAATATTTTGTACACGACTTTTGAGAAACGTTGTTAAAGCAAACCCGTTTTAATATTTTGCGAAGTACCCGTCCGAGACGGGTTAAATTAAATATTACAGAACCGTTTAGTATTCGTTATTCCATAAGGGGTTAATGAAAACGTATATTAAAGCCAGGATCCTAGCTAATAAATTTCATTTAAAAAGGCGTAAATTAATTAATTCATTCATTAACTGAGAAACATTTCACGAGTAATTAACAAGTCTTAATCATTTTGTCAAACAGCTAATACAGCACGTATTTATGACACGGTGCTTGCAATCAAGTATTAACAATAAACTAATTTGGTCATTAGCGTCATCCTTACCACAAATAAATTCCCCTCGATGTTGCGAACAATGTTGGGCTTACGAAAGTTTACGACTGGAGGGATAATTACGTTACTATTTTAGTCTGTACTCCGTTCAATGCCTCCTTAAAGATGTCGAAGTCACAGAACTTACATCAATAATCCTTAAAAACGTTAATAGCCGATCAATTAGCACTGTCAATATCAACACCAATTAACATAACGTCGAGGCAAAGTAAAACCGTTACCGCATAACTACGTGTAGGTTCAGCCACATTTAATACACAAAAACAATGCGCTGATGCCATTGATTCTTATTCGAATTAAATAAATGCATTCATACGACCTCTGTAGTGATTTAAAATAAAGGGCTGCAGTACACATTTGCTTCTGTAAAAGTTGTTAACCAAACTAAAATTAATTTTAAAATAGTTATTGTACAAAATAGTTTAATTGTAAAGAATCTTTATTTATAGTGTTAATAAATGTAAATATGTTCAAATTTAATTCTGTACAGAATTTATAACATGCATTTTAAAATATAATTGCAAATGGTTAGAAAATAAATCTCATATAAAACTGAACTGCATTAGTTATTGATAAAAACTAACAATAAAGTTTCTACATAGTACTAATTAAATTTATGTACATACAAGAGTTAGGGTACAACACTAATTGCATATTAAAGTATTTAATTACAATTATCTGATTAGAATTAATGTTTAAAAAGTAAATACAATAATTTTCCACAATTAAAATTATTTTTCATAGTATTCATGGTGAAAACCAAGCTGTAGTTTATGACCAAGTGAAATATACAACCTAGGTTACAGGTAAAAGTGCACAACCTCGTAAATCTAAACCAATCCTATTCAATAACACTTTCTGTATATATTCCTACATCCCCCATTACTTAATGTCAAGTTAGTTTTAGATGAATAGAACGTTCATTGAGTTTACAGAACCGATACTGAATAGCTTGGCGCAACGAGTACTGGAGGAGCCTACTTCTTATCCATAAACTACAAACCCAGATCCATACTCTGACTAAAAGCTACTCGAGGCATTGTGCGTAGGTTTCGTATATCCAACAGTTGGATTGAACTTATCAAAGGTCAACGTTACAAACTACTGACTACATAAAATTAATTAACAGGAAACATATCAAAACTATGTCACGTTATTTCTTTAGTATATAAACTAAATAATATAAATAGCATTCTCTTCTGAAAATAATAATTTGACTATATGGTAACTGCCGATACATAACGTTTCTGCAAAAATACTTTATACTTTGTTGAATTAAACATTTTGTAGCTTGCATTAAACATTAAGGTATTTGTTACAGTTATTTTGATTGACAAAAGTCTTCTTCAAAAACAGTTCCTGCTATGGAGTATGAATTGTCTTAGTTGATTAGAGTAATTTTAACAAATCCAATACGTTTTAATGGCGCAATGCTCTAGAATTCATACTATTCTCAAGAAATCAAAATTAAGGACTTTTAGAGAATCTAAAATATCAGATATGGGATCTTTGAGTTACTACATCCATACAATAACGGTAAACGTAGACTAAGCAACTTTTATCCGGTTGTTACTGACGCAACACCATATTTATATGTAACCAAATGAAATAAAATACAATATATTTAGCGCGAAGAATAGCGACGATCTGGTCGACCCTAAAAATGATTTCCTGGCGACCACTGGGCGGAAAGTAGGTTGAAGCGACAGTTAACTCCAAACATATAGATGTGATAATTCAGATGTATGAAATACGCTTGTGGTTACTAACAATTAAGCGGTCAATTTATAACTGTACCTTCATTTGAAAATATTGCAGCTTTTATAGCTTGGGAGTCGATGCCGTGTCGTAACATTGGCATCGAAATATTTTCTAGAGTCTGAATACTTCGTTAGCTTCTTGTGTCAATTTCGACTTAATAAAAGCCGTTTCATAAGTTTTTACCCTAAGGAAGTGAATATATGCAACTTTATTTAAATATAATACTGTCCTAAAATTTATACTCAATTTAAAACATAAAAATAAAGGTATGCAACATTCGGTAGTTTATGTTAGATTGTTATAGATATTGTCTCTATTTGACTTAAACCAGCAACGTGGTGTTGGACTTCTAATGAACTAATCCAAATTACGTAAGATTAAATACTAGAAAAGTTAAATAAATTTACACTTATTTCATTTTTCAAGGAATTTTTAGCTTAAATAGTATATAAAGCGGTTGTAAGCCTAAACCAGACAGTTTCCTAAGTAAAAAAGAGCATAGCTTGGGAAATAATAAACTTTGAGCAAGTATAAAGGCTGCCTCTGCGGAACAAGCATAACAGTTCGAAAGTTAGTGAAATAAACTAATGTGCAGATGTGCCATGACAAATTCGTGTCAACAAAGATGTTATTTAAAAAGAGTTTTAAAACCGCAAAGCAAAACTTGAAACAGCCTCTGTAAAATTAAATTACTAGTAATCAAAGCCACAGTTAGATTTAGCCGTTTCAAACCAAGATTAGTTCGAAATGTATACACCTGATTCCTCAAACAAACTAGGACAGGGAAGCAACAGAAAATTAATAAAAACCCTTGGGGATGAAAACTCAACACCTTTTTCGTGATGTGATAGCGTAATTTACAACTCTAACACCAGTGATATAAACAAAACGGCTAAGTAGGTTAAGTACTCGTGCAGAACGTATAATTAATGATTCTGAAGTGAAGTTCGCTAAAACACGAAGTCTGTCAAGGGATTACTAAAGCGAACATAATTAAAGTTAGAACGATCTGTTAGTGTATTGGGCGGTAGCATGATTTTAAACCGCTTCGCAAGCAGGGGATTCTAGAAAACGTGGAATTCACGAGCTCAGAGGTCTGCAATACGATCAGCCAATGCCCCTACAGTTTTAAAGCTGAAACACTATAAGATCGATGAAGACAGCGTTTGTGCCCTAGGATGAAGTATATTCAAACTCCTACAAACAATAAATGTGCAGCAGGTACGTATATTATTTATTGACAAATAATACAAATAAGTGTAAATTAAGTGAGAATTTATTAAAACATAAAATCCAACTAGAAGAAAATTTAAAAATTAAATTTTCTATGTAGTTTCATGTTAAAATTAAAATTTTTTTACGACCTGAAGTTTATCCCGGATGTGCCCAGTTATTGAACCCCGCCTGTTTACACTTTTTTGACCCGTATGCGAATACAAAGCACTTTTCCACCCATTCTATTAAAAGCAACTCTTTGGCAGAGTACCAAGGGTCTGTAGAAAATCATTGTATACTACGTATAATTCATAGATTTTAAACATCGTTACCGATGTATACATTTTTTGTAACAATAATCACCGTAGATGTCGTGTAAAATTAAACTCTATTAAAATTCGAAGCCAAGTAACCAAATAAAATAGTTAAGCTTTCAGTTACAAGTACTTGTAATACATTAAGTAGTGCAAATTCTTAACCAAAAATTGAATTTATAGACCCCAAACATTTAAAGGAAGTCTGTACCTGTTGATGCCTTTCCAATTAGTTGTGACTTATTATTACTATTAGTGGTATAATTCTAATGAGCTTGACAATATTTTGTAGTTATACTTGATTAAAAGTAAACAAAATATTGCAACAATGAAACACTATATGATATTAATTATTGATGTAAATTGTCATTACATGCTTCCGTTATGAAATTTTTAAGATTTAATAGAACAACGTGATACCATTAAGGTAGAAACATACATAAGCGGGACGTGTCCGGAATGGGGCACAGCTGTATGTCAAAATATAAAATAATTGAAGGAAATGAAATATCATTATTTTTAAATGATTTTTATGAAGTTTATAATATATTTTATTTAAATTTTATAAACCAGTATGGTTATGATTACTGTTAAAACATGCTTTCATCTGTAGGTCGTCTTTACAATGGCGCAATTAAGTTCAATCAAAACGAAACTCGGAAGTAATCTGTATATAAGCGTGCGTGCATGTTTACGGCAGTGCGTACATGAGTGCGTGCGTGTGTGCATGCGTGTATGTGTGTACCAGTACATACCTAAGAACCAAACTGAAACAGGTTGCTTAATTTAGCCCCACATACAAATGGTCTTGCGTTACCATTAATCAATTGAAATCACATATAGCTAACTATCAAATATTTAGATTTCTGCTTTGGTTGATTGAAGATGCCTCTTTAGTACTTAGTAATAAGAATAACTAAAGTTCAACATGTCTTGACTATGAAGTTGGGAAAAAGGCACGGTGCCCATTGTAGTGCTATGTTTGCTTTGCATTTTTGGTATTCTAGGTTTTGTACAGCCATTGAGTAGTAGAAAAATATTTTGCTGCACATTTCCAATCTTCTGTTTCGTATGAGAAATGATTTTAGGGCATCAAATGTGTGGAACCAAAAAATGTATGAGAGAGGTGGAACGGTACGTAATTGAGATAACATACAATTTATATAACACAGGGTGATTTTTTGTAAAGTTTCAATGACCGTAGCTTATTTAAACTAGGATATATTAAAAAATGACCAAAACTGCTTCGATAGTATACAGTAGGAACCAAAGTGACCCCAAATACATTGAGACATGCCCTGCCCCATACCAGCCAGCCCTCTCTCACTTTAAAATCTTAACTATCGGCCCTCCCCTTGCGACACATCATTGGAAAGGTATTGAAACATCCTTTTCACCGGTATCATACAAGCTGTCGCGCACTTATTCTTGCTAGAGCAAGAATACAAACGGCGGTATCTCGATTTAATTGTAAATTATGCGATGTAATTAAACGATTTATAAGAACAATACATTTATTACACTATAAAATACACTACATTTTGCGTATCTGCTGGTTCGCAAGTTATTGTGCATCTGACCAAAAAACAAGTTTTACATCCAGCTCTCCCAAAAGTAAGAGTTCGGGATGAATCATAAAATGCACCCCAAGATGCCCTAATACAAGCGTAGATTAGGATAACACAGTAAAAAGTTATTCAACAATAAACTGATCGGATAAAATAGCCGTAATTTACGTGATAAATTGATCTAGTAAGTAAATCATAAAATACGCTTTAAGGAATGTAATTAATTTATTTGCGTTACATTTATGTAGTACAAAATTAATTTAAGTGTTCAAACTGTCCACTATTTTGTTCGAAACAATAAAATAAACGCTGTTCAAATGCACACCTCACATTTGCAAACACTTCCCTTGGTATTGAACAGCATTCCTTGATTATCAGATCACAAAGATCTTCTACTGAATCTGGCTGTGTTTCGTACAACCCTGACTTTAAACGACCCCAAACAATATAACCAAGGGGTGTAAGATCCGGAGATTGTGTGACCATTCTATAAGATCTCTTCTTCTAATCCACTGTTCCGGAAATGCGTCATTTAAAAACTGTCTAATAGCAGCGACATAATGAGGGAGTAATGAATTAAATTTTCGTTAAAATTCAGGTTTCCGTCAACTCTTTACTTCATCCGTCATGAGAGGTTATGTAATATTTTGTATCATGTTCAGGTGGATACCTCCAATTAGATTTTCTTCGAGAAACAGATGATCCACGATTGTGTCTCCGAAAACACCTGCACAAACATTGATTTTTTGTGGTTGTTGGCTATGTCTATCACGAAAGCGATGCGAATTTTCGTGCGATCAATAGCGGCAGTTGTGTTTACTCACTGTCCCATTTAAAAAAACATAGATTCGTCACTAAAACAGATGGTTTTCGCAAACTCTGCATTATTATTAATTTTTTCCATCATCTTACACAAAATTGAAGTCTTCGGTCGGAGTCATTTTTGGCCTGTTCTTGCAGGGTTTACATCTTGTAAGGGTGAAATTTATTTAACTAAAATGCTCATCGTACCGTTTCTCACGAAAGTCCCGTGGCAATCGTTGCTTTTTGAATTGAAGACATTGGAGTTGCAGCAAAGTGACCTAGCACTTATATCTGGGCAACTTCATCCAGTACTCTTCGTCCGATACGTTCCTGGTTTACTACTAACCGCGTTTCTTCAAATTTTTTAACTAATTTTGCGACATAAGTATGACTATATGACTGTTTGTCTGGATGTCTTGCATTAAAAGTAGCAGTTGTTCTTAACGCAGACCGACCCTTGTAAATGAAAATAATTTCCACTTTTTCAGCTAACGTTTACACCATGTTGTGCATTTATATCAAAAGGCTTTTACATACTAGGCTTTGATGATGTTAAATCCCAAAAATGGCATTTTCCTGACAAAAAATACTTAAAATTCAATTACAGCCCGGCAACTGAGAAATTCGTTACTTACTTTCTCTTTTACTTAATGAGATAATAGTGAGACCCCAATTTCAAACCTTTTCTTGGCACTATCGACAGTGATGGCTTGACATAACAAATTAAATTGTTTGTCATTTACTTACTATACTAGATCAGATTTTCACGTAAATTACGGGTACATTATCTGATCAGTTTATTGCTGAATAACTTTTTACTGTGTTATCCAAATCTACCATTATATGATATCCGTGGAAAGGGATTCTTAAGGCCTTTCCAATAATGTGTCGCGTGGGTACGGTTGCTATTTAAGATTCTAAAGTTGATGGCCCTGGCGGGTGGAAGTGGGCATATCGCCATGTTTGTGGGGTTACTTTAGTTCCACCTGTGTACTACCGTAATAGTTTTGGCCATTTTCTGATATCTATTAGTTTAAATAAAATGTAGCCCATTGAAACTTTTCAGAGTCACTTGGGATATAAGAATATTTAGCAGAAACGCTAGTTTTATAAGATATACATACAATGTATTCAACCTTTATTAGCTGAGGAAACCAAGCTAAAAGTAGGACCTTGCTGAAAATTTTAATTGTAAGTGTTAAACCACATAGTTTATAAGTGTTCATTTTCATGGATATTAAGACACACCTGCTGTTACAGTAATGCTTCTTATATCTTGGACACCCTGTATACACTAAAGTTGGTTCCGATTTGTATCCAGCGAACGTTGCACACTATTTAAATGTAAAATTCCACATAAACGGATACAAACCATATGCATTCATGAGGAACCCTGTATTTGAAGTAGCGGGTAGCGATAGCTCTACACATACATAATTCGTGCCCATTTGCAACGCGCCTAATATGCTACCTTTAATTTTATTATGTGTTAACGTACTTAATCTATAAAGAATTCTTTCCATAGTCTTATACATAATCTAAACACATTTAACGTTTCTATTATAGCTAAACTAGGAGCAAATAGAGCTTATTCATACAAATTCTGTAATTTATAACTTTTTGTATAAATTCGCGAATGCTCATCGAACGCTGTAATTAATAGGGATATTCAATTGTCAATGCATTCGTTGAAGCTACACATATAATACATTTAATTTTTAATAATTCAATATAGGACTGGGGTGGAAGTCAGTAACCATTGCTTACAGCCTCATTTGAAAATAAATTCCTTTACCCTAGAATTGTGTTAGTTTATTTAGATCAATAGAATGGTTATCCGTAAAATATTTAATTACCGCACGATTATTGGGTAAATTGTGATATTATTATCTATATTTACTTTTTATTAATCGTTCGCGTCATCCAGATTAATATTTGAAATGTATTCCTATATCTCTCATGTTGTAGGTATCCAGGAAGCCGATGGTAAGTCTCAGCAATAACGGTTCTGATGAACTGCGACATTTGTGAATAGTAAATGAGTTGACTCGCGGGTAACAAACCGTTTGAAATAAAACATTAATTTGATTGTGTAAATGCGATGCCTTTACAGGGAGCTATGTGAGAGATGACCTGTATTGGAATCTTTCAATTTGTCAGAGATACTAGGTCAGTTAGATGGGCAAAAAATTTGCTTATTAGGAGTACATACCGAAACAGTTCGCAATCCAGACCAATTTCTCATAGCCTACTAGATATTAAAAAAAAACTGATTCGTCCGAAATCCTAAAATCAGTTTACTTTTAAAACCGCTAAACGTACGAAGAAATCGTAAAAGAGTAACTTGTAGTGCTTTATACGTGAAATATGATAAATGGCCCCAAACTATGGCCAACTGCTTTACATCCGAGATATAGCATAAAGTTGGTACTTTTAAATGTAATGAATAGTCAATTTCTAGCTCAAAATGAAGCTTATTTTTTTCTCGTTTCAGTCATGTAAGGTATATTATAGTTATCTTTAAGTTCCATATAACTACAGGCGTTTTATTGACGACGAAGCCAAATATTTCCTAGAACGTATGGTGTATTATCGATAGATAACAACTGCATGTTAATCTTTGGTTGAGAATAAGAACAATACGATATCAAGTATCTTATCATTCGATCCCACTATCACTGCTAAAAGGCAAACGTGACTACTTAACACAATATCATTTTTTTTCTACTCCGTTTTATGGACATTTTTACAAACTCGTGAAGTAGGTCATACATAGAAGAAAACTGCTACTATAACATAAGAAAGAAAGCATAAATAGAAACACAGCGTCATTTGTTTGGTGCTGCAGAACAGCAACATTGGCATATTGCTGCCTTTAAGTAACCCTATAAATAAAAGTTGAGTGGTGTAATATTGGATGATCAAGATGGCTATAGATAAGATCCATTATTTCCAATCCAGTGATTGTTAAATGTGTTGGATAATATTAACGTACTATTACACTATTAAAAGTGCATACGGTCTCGTAAATTTAATGGAAGCTCGTCCATTTACTCTTCAGGAATAAGTCCCAAGAAGGTTAAATCTCGCTTGCCTGTCAATGTTTCCTTATAAAACGTTGGCCCCAAAATTCTTGTTCCATGAATGCTCGTCCAATAGTTTAAACTGCGTAGTCCCTAAGGTTTTGCTGAATTAATTTGAGGTAGATTTTGACGCTACAGAAGTAAGTGTTTCTGCTGTTAAATATGCCTCTATTGCTGAAATAGTTTTCGTCAGTACATAAAATTATATTTAAAAATTCCCTATTTCTTCTGTATTGACTCAAAGATTATCTGCAGAAGCTTAATCTTATCCCTTGATCGCCTTCGTGAAATAAAGTTTCACATTTCTACGTCCAAGTACCTTCCTAGAGTGAGAGTGCGGTGGTCTCGATATGGCCCGTGGCGGTAGTCACGTAGTCGTTTTCAAATAAACCCCCTGTCGGAGTCTGTAAGACTCCACGTCACTGTTTACATCCTCGTATTGGGAATTATTTCATTAACATTTACTGCAGAGTTTTATTATTCGTTATGGAAAATCGCCCAAGTATATCACATGTGGTTCACCAAACAGATGACAAGTTTGAGCAGACGGTACTTCAATGGTATAATGACCTTGACTCAGATTCTAGTGACATATAGGATGACGTCCCTAACCTTCAAATTGAAAGTGATCTTGATTCCGTTTCAGTGCAATCTGAAGATCAAGAAGAGGTAAATGAGCCACAAAGGAGTGGGCAAAGGTCTAATTACTTGTATGGAAAAAAAACGTTATAAAAAGGCGGTTATGGAACTGCAATGAATATTCGTGTTCCACAATACAATATAATTACGCATTTACCGGGACTGCGCAGAAATTCTCCTACATTAGGACATTCAGTGAATCCCGAAGTTGCATGGCATTGTATATTTACAGATAACATAATTGACACTGTGATTAAGTGGACAAATGTAAAATTAGCAAGTGCAAGAATAAAATATAAAAGTGAAAATTGGCCAGAACTAAGGCAAATCGGCAAAATAGAATTGAAAGCGGTATTTGGTTTACTATTCTACGCAGCAATATTTAAGTCAAGCTACGAAGGTATTGAGTGTTTACAGGCGACAGATGGCACGGGTAGGGACATTTTTACGGCCG
>JAHWXV010396187.1:0-12731 GCA_024586415.1 Phrixothrix hirtus | reverse complement strand
GGACCAATATTTTAACATTTGTTTCTTGTATTTTGTATTCTAAATAAATTGCAAAGATATTTTAAAATAAATCTAAGCTTACAAAAACAGTAATGTTACACTAAGTGATTTGATATGATAAAGTGTGATGAATAATATACTTTAAGATGTATGTATGTATGTTTACATATAATTAATTCTTGTTTGTTTATTTATCTCAAATTTGTTTGATTTCAGTAATTCTTATTATATATCTTATGAAATAATTGTATTGAAATCTAATTTATCGTCATAATACATTTGACAGTTTTATGTTAAAACATCATTTGTGTATTCTATAAGATTTGTAAAGAAACATTTAATTATTTGCATGTGTTTAGTAGTTTCTAAATCAAGTGTAATGCCTAAAGCTGTTGTTCTTTGGTATCATTGTAGATACATTTAAACGCAAGATACATATGGGGCTTTATGTTCAACTTGTAATCTTGGTATTACAATAATTATCATTTTATTTTGAATGTAGCTTGAATAAAACATTTACATATGATGAATGTGGAATAAGATCCTCAATACGTTCTTAGCAGCAATATACCCTTGTCTTTTTAAATTTTATTCAGAAATGTCGAGAATTAAATTACATAAATTTATTTTGGTTACATAATGTTTATTGGTAGTGTTTTAAAGCTTAAAATATTTGTTATAAATATTGTTATATTATTTTTTCATGTCCTGTATTTCCATAATTCTATCTTTTTTCAATAATTTTAATTTATTGGTTACATACATTTGAAATTGGCGCCATTTTATACCATGTAGAGTAATTTAAAATTGTCGCCGATAAAATTGATTTCTACAATTAATATCTTACACTAAATTCTCTGTAATGAATAGGTTTGTGTCCATACTTTTAGTTCGTTGCTCTCCGCATCCGCACGCTACTATCGAAAATGTTTCCACTTTTTTATCAGGTATTTAGACATCTTTCTTCCTTTATCTATGGTTACTATCCACTTACAATCAATTCGACACGCGTAGAATTTGCTAGTTAAATACAGCTTATTCTGAGTATGCTAATTCCTAATTTACAATCACTTGCATATCAATTACAAAATTGAATTTCAAGTTCTCATAAAAATTTATTATAAATTATCAAAATTGCTTTGTTTTTATAGTCTAGACAAGTATTATTAAATGATGCATGGTAATTATTAACCTCAAAATAATCCATGATCATCAATAATGTATTAATGCGCTTGCGCAAGTTCCCAATTTGACTTCCGCTTTACCACTATTTGCAATGTGCATATCGACGTGAGGGAGTTACAGTCAAAGTCAACTTGAATGCGCCGTAGCACTCCTATGCACTTATTCAATCCTGTCGCTTTTGCAATAGATCTAGCGTTTTGAAGACGTGTCTATCGCTTTACCTCAATCGCTTTTATAGAAATAGCTCTTTTTTAATACTTTAAAAAGGTGAGTACTTTAAAGGTTCCGCCGCCAGTAGGTGCCAAACATTATATTGATACGGTGCTTACGATTTTATTTCCTTATCCGAGAAGAAGGAATGTTTTTCAAATTTTTCTCCGCTAAAAAATTTACCGACCCCGATCGGATTACAATCCTCGACCGAAAGGTATTTAGAAAACACTAAAAATCTCACTTTTTCTATTTATTGTTCATGAGATCAAAGAGGATATTTAACTACAGGTTGGTCCGGGTGGGTCTGTGCCCATCCAAAATTTCTGTCACCCCCATGCAAGACCAAATCTATAAGGTGAAATTTAAAAAAAACAAACATTTATTTTGCATGTAAATTTTTGTCCACGCTTGTACTCAATATTTTTTAATCTCTAGTTGTGTGGCTTTAATTAATTAGCAGAACATCTTCGTTTATTTTAGTAACAAATATTACTGACATCATGGGAAAATATTGACCAAAGAAAATTCAATATAATTGTTTTTATATTCTAAACTATAACTGTTTTGCTTGTATATTTAAAAATTAAAATTTGTAATTATAAAAGTTTATTGTACTTCATTTATTTAACAAACCATTTGGGAACACAGTGTACAGTTCAAAGCAATACATATACTATCAAAGTTAATGGTTTTTATTCTCAGTCTTCTTAAACATTCATTGTAATTATCTACCTATATACATGTGTTGTTATTCTTAGATTCAATGATGTATTTTAATTTTGTAATCCAAGATTTGATGATAGATATTTTACTAATTGTTCTCCTTCATATGGATCGTTTACACTGATATTATTTACTTGAGAAATGAACGAATTAGGAAATGAACTGTTTTCCAAATCGTTCCCTTGTTCGCTGGGCGAAGGTAAAGATATAATACCAAAATTTGTTGGAACAATACTTGTTATTATTTTTCGACTAACGTTGGTTTGTATTGGTATGGGAATCTTGGACAGATTTATAGCACTGCTGTTATGTTTTGGATCGTAAAAGGTCATGTCTACTTGCTCATATCTGAAATATACAATAAAATTTTAGTCCGAATTTTAATAAAAAAATTTAAATAATATAATCTTTACTTCAGTCATTTAAATCCACATAAACTTTATTACAGTCATTCAACTAACCACTATTGAATTTTAAATGAGCCGAATAATATATTTACTTTGTTTAAATTTGCCCCACGTTGGGCGCCAAATATATGTGGAAAACGACTTTTGATTGGGCCGAATTTAATATATAAAATTGTACTTGAGTTTTTGTGTAATTTAGCTTGTTTTCGCCCCACATTCGATGACGAATATATGTGGAAAATGCCTTTTAATTGGGCACTCAATTTTTATGTTTGCTCATTCGATTGCCCTACTTTCGGGCAACAAGTATATGTGGAAATATTTATTGTAGATTCCAATATTTATTCCAGGCTTTAAATGACATAATTTTAAAACTCGACGTAATGCGATTATGTATTGCCTACATAATTGTTTCAAATATCAGACTTAACAATTTAGATATAACCCAACGTACATGCTCTGAGCATTCACACTAATAGACCTGTCGGATGTCTACTTTCGGCAGCCAACTATAATTCGAATGGATACAACCAAACATACATGTTTACTCTTTCTTACCTTTGGTTAATCGCCTTATATGTAAACTTTATTAATTGACCTGCATTATTTGTTACAAATATTAAAAAAATTTTTCAGTTCCCTGAAATAAAATTTAAATTTCCTAGCTACAATATAAATGAAAGATTTTTATTTAAATGAAAAGAAAACTATTTGTTCATTATAAACTTTAAACATCATCAATAATGTAAATTCATACAATTCGAGAAATTTTTATAATAGTTACGTAACTCCCGATTTTGAGTTTAACTATCCAGTTTGAGTTCTTTAGTTTTAATTAGTCAAATTGTTATTGACATAGAAATTCTGAATTAAATTGTGAAATAAAAAAACAAAACGTACTTTGTAATTTGAAATTAAATATCTATTATTAAACAAGAAACAAAAATGAAATCAAAATGAACTTTAAACCTAACTATACTATTAAGCAAATGCTATGACCAACCTTGTGTTTAACTATTTGGTACATTGAACGCATTTTTGACTTATTACGTCACACGAACGTCGCTTCCTTCACGATTGTCGATCCACAAAGGTTAACGGGAATTGACACTTGGTTTTATAAATTGTTTGAAAAATTGTAGTTATTTAATAGTTAATTATACCACTGTATTATTCGTTAATAAATTATCAATGTTGCTATTAATTAATAAAGTGTCGAAGATTTAATGTTCCATAATTTTTTAACGATTTCCAATAATTATCTCAAATAAGATGTCGGCTATTCCTTCAGGTATTAAAATTTTATTTTTATTTATAGGTTTTTAATTAGCTTTTCTCATCGATATTCATTAATCACAAGAAATTTTCTGAATTCACCACTTTTTGCGGTAAATATTTATGGATAGTATTTATTTACACTTCACTATCTTCCTTTGTGGTTATTTTAATTTCTTATAATTTCGTTACTTTTTGCAGGATTCAATTACCTTCAATTAATTTTCTTTGTTTCAGTTCAATTGAATCACCTCCAATTTACTTTATTAGGAGATTTTTAATTTTTTAAAATTAGTAGCAGTACCTTATTCAACAGTTTGATATCTACTAAATTGTATGATGCAATCGCAAGCTTGTAATTTTTGAGTTAAAGGAAACCTGTAATTTTGAAACTATATTTGAAGATATGAATTTAAATTTAGAATCACTGCCTTTATATTAATCCTGCCTTGGATATGAATTAGCCCTGGAAACATCATTTCTTATTTTTTTGGATATCACATTCCAAAGATTTTTAACTTGGTTCTACCTTTTATAATAAATTTTTTAATGTTAAAAATTTAAACTAATTAATTGGAAAATGATACGAAAACATTCCTCACCGTTTCATTACTACTAGAACTATGTTCTTTTAGATGGAAAATTGGTTTATTGGAAGTATGACGTAATTATATCTCGCACACTTCACTTTGACATAACTACCTATCGTTCAATTGTTTATATTACATGTATCTTATATTTTAATAATTCAATTATTGGAATATGCACAAATTAAGGCAACATACCAATTTACTTGATATTGGTACTTAACCTCTAAATTTGATTAATTTGTTAAATTTTAATTTAATTATTGAATTTTTCCTTTTTGTATTATGTTCATGGGTTTACTATCAATTCTAAGATTTGCTTGTACTAACATCGCTCATTTGTTTGTTTATAATAAATTTTAATTTGAAACTTAAGGCTCGTCTAAAGTAGATTAGGCAACCCAAAATGCAATAATCAAATACTATTAATTTTTAATAGTTGTAATTAAAATTTTTAAAAAATAATTCTGGAGTGACCTGTGGAATAATATGAATTTATGAACAATAGTTTTATCCACATTTTTTAATTAATTACCGAAGCATAATATTAAAAAACGGTATTTAGCATTTTTTCAATATTACGCTTCTGTAATTAATTAAATAATGTAGATAAAGCTATTGCTCATAAATTCATACTATTTCACAGGTCACTCCAGAATTATTTTTTAAAAATTTTAATTGCAACTATCAAAAATTATTAATATTTCATTATTGGATTGGGTTGCCTAATTTAGTGTATAGAAGCCTTAAAACGTCTTCCAGTAAATTTTCGTAAATTTTCATTGTAGCTACGTAACCTATTTTATTTCTACAAATGGGATCTATTCATCATTATCATTACTTAATACCCTATTTTTACTATTTTTGCCCCAAATTAATAAAATTTACAAATATAAGGTGACGTATCTTATGAGAAGTAAACACTATCAAAGGAAGTTGTATAGAGTGAAATTACTAGTTCTTCGGACAAATACCGTGATCGGCCTTATATTTTAAAACTCGCATTATACAGACAAAATAAAAACTAACATAACCTTTAGGGATAACGGTGTACATAGTAGACGCAATGATAAAGTAGATATTCTGAATAACTGTTAAAGTTTACTACCAACAAATGCGGAAAAAATCACACAGAAAGCTAACTCTATTCATGTGTATAAAATTCTAGCAAACACCGAGGTCGTTAATCTTTTGGAGGAAGTATTGTGTTTTAACAGTTGCAAGGTAAGTTTTTCTTAAATCTTTAATTCTATTTATACTTTACAAATGAAAATCATAGATCTATAATAAAATGCCAAATATTTTGTTAAATTGTTAGTATTGATGTAGATATTTGCTATAAAGTTTTCGAAACAAAAGTTAATAGTAGACTGAAAAACAGTAACATAATGATAATGTAGACGGGTGTCTACTTTATCCTCACATGTTAACCTATGGTTAAAAATGTAATTGCTTTTTTTAAATTTTATACATAGTATAGGTCGAATATATAAGAGAAAAGTCGATCGCCCGGTAATATCTGAATGGCAATTAAAGAAGTTCTCCAAGTATTCGCTTAACAGCTACAAAATACGACATAAGTAAATCGACTCTGTTCAAAAGAATTAAATTTGTAAAAAGTTATAGATATTATAAAAGTGATAGCGGTTCAGGAAACTTAAGTGAAGAATAGTTAATTAGCCCTAAAGTCACCGATGAAAACAAATACATGAATTGTCAAATATTTACTGATGAACAAGAATTGGAACTTAAAAATTATTTGCTTCGTTCTTTAAAAATAAATTATGGACTGTCATACCTTCAAACTCGAAAACTTGCCCTTGAATATGCAAAAAGGCTGCAAGTGCAGTTTTAAAAAAATTGATGAAAAGATTTATGTATCGTCACCAAGATTTAAGCCTACGCAAACGTGAAACGTAAGTATAGCTAGGGCCTCTGCATTTAATAAAACAACCTTAAATGGTTTTTTTCAATTACTACAGTGTATTAGAACAATCTAAATTTAGCTCTGAAAGTTTAGGCGAAACTGGGATCACGACGGTTATTCAGTGTCGTAAAGTATATTTAATATTCATTTTTAGACAATTGCACAAACTGGAAAATAACAAGTTGGACAAATTGTATCAGCCAAGCGTGGCAAATTGTTTCCTTTTGTGGTATTATAAAAAATGCTATGGTAATTCCTTACCACCCGTATTTGTATTTCTATGATATACAGGTGCCCTGGTTATAAGGTGCATTAACACACATGTACCTAGGCCTTTACCGGCTCCGATTGGTGTAAAGGTTAGCATGTTTGCCTCTACATCCAAGGGATGCAGCTTCAAACCCGATCGGGTCAGTAAATGTTTCAGCGGAGAAAATTAAAAAAACATGCCTTCTCGGATATGGAAGTAAATTACAAGTCCCGTGTCCCGTTAAAAATCCCTACAGGCGGTGGAACTCCTTCAGATTCGATAAAATTCTAGTCCAAGAGGTACAAGGGAATTTCTGCATCGCGAAATCTCAGCCACAAAATAAACAAACCCAGATCCTTTTTGAACACAGATCTGTAAACGTTTTTAATCTAATTAAAATTTTCACCTAAAAATCTATCATGAATACAGGCCTGGGTATGCTTTACTATGAAATCTAATTAAAAACATAAATAACACGTTATTTCTATTTACAAATATCAACGTTACTAATCATGAACTTTATCGAGTGCAAGGTCGCGTCAGCTGTTTTAATAGACATCACTAAATTTGTTTTTTCTTTAAAACCATTGCTTATTAATTGTAAATTATTGATTAATTAATTATTAATAAAACATATTTAATAAATATGTAGAATGGACCTGTTTTCGATTTATTATTGCATACAAATTACGTTAAATTTATATGAAACTATTTACTATTTCAATTTTGAACTATTTTCACAAAATTGAAATAATATACAAACAGCTGATTGCAAATATATATTAACAATATGAAGATATTTATTAAAGTGAAAGTTATTTAAAAAATGGCATCTGTTGGGTAAAAATCTTGGTTTTACTTTAAAGAGATTATACACCCATATAATTAACAGATCATTAGACATTTTAAAGAAAAAAGGCTTTTTATTTGGACAGTAATTAGTGCATCACTACAGCTGAGAATATTCTTTAATGGTGCTCTGAAATCGTTGACGTCATACCGAAGCCAAAGCTTCGGCCATGCAGTGAGTGCATTTAAGGTTACCAAGTAATTAAGCGCTTTATTGAAAGTGCTTCCTTTGTGGGAATTGAACACTATAGACGATTTAAACAAAACGCATGTGTAAGTTAATATTTTTCTAACCTTTTTCTAACCACAAAGTGGAATAGCAAAAAAATTTAAAAATAGGTAACAATTTTATTTTAGAAGCTTTATGTGATAATAATGATCCAGCTGTACCTGTTACCACTGAAATATTAACTGTTAATAATACCACAGAATAACAACGTTTTTTATTCTGTGGCAATACGCAAAATGTGAGGTTAGTTTACTGTAAACACAAGCGCTCCAGCAGAATACTTTACGCTTGCCTTTCTTGTAATCGGCTGGTAATCAGTGAAATCGTTTATAATAAACAAGCAGCTTGCATGCGCTTGCAAGCCACTTGGTGACCTTGAACGCGTTCAGTGGCTACAGATGTATAGTCGGCCAGTCAATTCTTGTTGAGCACAGTACACCAAGTTAAAAAGCAGGGATGGGATGAGAACTTTAATTGCAAATACGTCGAAAACTATGCTATTTAGGCACATGGTTTATAAGCGTTTTCTGTCGCGCATATTAACATGCATCTTCGCAACAAGTAATGCTGTTTAAATGCACTCTACAGGGTGTCCGGAATGGACACCCTGTAGAGCGCATTTAGCTTTTTTTATTTGGTATTTTATTTTTTAATAGAATTTCTTTTTTGTTTTTTTGGTGTTATAAATGAAATAAAATTCATAAATTAGTAAATATGATTATTTTATTTAGTTTGATAGATGTGTGTCTACTTTACATTCTGAAAAATAGATTTGCCTACATCACTAGACTGTGAATAAAGCGGACTTTTTACATTATTGTACATTTTTACTAAAAACTGTTATAATTAAAGAAAGGTGACTTGAATTTTATTCAAATTAACAAGGTAAGCATGAAACTGGACTTTAAAAATAATTTGAAATTAAAAGCTTAACTCAGATTACTATATAAGCGATTTAAGTGAAAAACGTCTACTGTGCCTACCATCTCCCCTAATTAGGCTAAAAATGTTTTAAAAATAATACTTTATATAAACAGAGCCTCAAAAATATGGCTATGAATATAGTAGTTACGTGTTTTACTTGTTACCTCAATTGATTTTTGAAAATCGAAAAGCTAGTTTAGAACTTGGATGTTGGAATCGGACGGGTAGCCGCCATCTTACTATAATCAGACATACATGTACTTATATTTACTTAAGTAATGGGAAATTAATATTATTGAAAAATTCATAAAAAGCTTAACCAAACATCGACTAAATATAACAAAACAAAAACGTTCCAAAGAATAAAAAAAGGATTGCTCTAGCACAAAAATAATCCAAACACGAGAAAGCACAAAGCTATTTTTCGGTTAAATGTTCGATACAAAAATTATTACTTTTTGGCACAAAAGAGTTTAGAACTTGACCCATGCGCAGTAAAACAATTATAAATACGTGTAGCAACGTTGCCACATGTACTTCGTTGTTATAACTAAATGATAAAATTTAAAAATCGATTTTTCAAAGAATTCATAAATTTTAAATTGAAGCTACATCCAAGAATACAAATAAATTTAAGAAATTATCTAAATCGTTATTCAGGTGTTATGCGACAGTGTTTGTAAATACACTTTTAAAAGTTTTGAATTATTTATTTTCAAAAAGTACAAATGGCCATTGCAGCACTTATTTATAAGGGTTATGCGTGTTGTCGTGCACCTTTACCAACACAACTAAAAATGACCCAAAAATAATAAAATTGGTATCGTGGAACAATCAGAACCCACCTTAGACTATAAACATAAAAATAATATGAATGTAATACTTACGATTCATCGGAGTCATTAGTATCGTTATTTGCATCAGTTAGAATACCTATCTCATAAATTACTGTTCTGATTACGTATCTAAAAATTTGTAAAATATAAATCATAAGAAACACATTAAGTATTTAATACTTACAAATCATGTGCCGTTTCATTCGTGGCGTTTCTGTCTATTTGCGTTCCATTTTCAGAATTCAAAGGAAAAGCCAGTAAATGTCCAATTAATACAATAAAGAATAAAGGAACCATTGTCTGAAACAAACATTAAACAAACATTACTATGTATTAAAATATTACTTACATCTCTCATACTGAAGGTAATTCCTAAAAAGATTAAACAATTTCGCGGTTACCTACTTTTATATGTGCTAAGAATCTCGCTAATTTATGCTTCTTAGAATTCTTACGTAGCTGTGCAATTAGCACCGTTTTATTTTTTCATTAAGCAAATTATTAGTTAGAGAAAATAACAAAATATATCATCTCTATATTTAATATTTTACATTGAAATAAATTTTGATAATTATTTTATAATATTAAGGATTGTTGAGGAATGTATTTAGTTAACCCTTTTATTTTTGAAATTGCATTTAAAATTTATTCCAGATAACTATACTTTTTTGTAAAAAATGCTATGTTGCGCAATTGTATAATTTTTCCTTACTTTGTAAGACGTGTTTATAAGTAAACATCAATTTGTTAACTATTATTAACAATTGGTTAACTATTGATGGCCTAAGGTTTTAAGTTGCATTTCAAGTTTATATAATTTTAAGTAAATATGGATAATTAATTTCATTTTAATGTTTTATATAATTTATCTTTTGGACATAACAACATTTTATTTGGTAGTTATATACAAATATCATGATTTTTTTCTTTCTTAAAGCAATGTCACACTGCTTACAATTCAATAACAAAATGTAACTCAGTGATACCAAATAAGAATTCAAATTTTAAATATGAATTCTTACTGTAACGTTCTAAAAATAAAGATAGCCTGTATAAGTATCTAGTTTTGGTGTGATACTTAATGTATATTCCCAGCAAGTATAAAAGAATGTAAAAGTATTTTACACAGTAACAATCATGTATTGAAATAATGATACAAAATATAGCAAACAGTTCTTATTGAAAATATGAATAATATAAATAAGTCACAAAACAAAATCACAAATGAAGCCCGGTTTATACTATCCGATCAGACACGGAACGGTAGCGGTGCGCTTTCGTTCAGACAAACTTTATCATAAGGATTCTTATGAAATTATTTATATATAACGTGACGTTTCCGTTCAGACATGAATAAATAGTTCCATAAGAATCCTCATGATAGAGTTTGTCTGAATGGAAGCGCACTGCTACCGTTCCGTGTCTGATCGGATAAGTATAAACCGGCCTTAATTCGTAAATAGTTATCGGAATTTAAAAGTTATTAAATTAACAAGTTTGTTCTTACAACAAGCAGTAATATACAGATATTTCCAGATCCTCAGACAGAATTGTAATGATTGGATTTCCGTGTTCCACAGCTTCCCTCCAGAATGATTTCCTGAAAATTGAAAAACAGCACTAAAATGATCAAGTAAATTAATATGACTAATCATTATTATGTTAATCGTATTAACAAATCAAATAAAATTTAACGAGGCAAACAATTTTAAAATTTATAATCCTACAAATAAAACTAAGGAAAACGTAGTAAATGATTAAAAGTTAAATTAGAAATATAAATTCAAATAACGAATTGGAAAATATAATAAAGATTAAATCCAATTTAGAAAAATTTCTAGATGAAAAGGGACATTAATAAAATTACTAAGGCGCGACTTCATCGATGTTTATACCTCATGAATCAATAATTACAATAATTGGTAAGATGCAGATTAACTTTATACCTCTAAGGGCTTGTATTTCAGTTACAGCTTAAACTTAGCTTTCTACAAAAACCATTGTAGTAATAACCGTTTCTTAAGGAAACTTAAACGATAGAAATACTGGACCTACGTCAGTTTAAACCTAGCATACATCAATTTGAACATATTTTGCCAAATTTTGCTGTAACTATATGTAGAATAAAAAGAAGACATTACTTATTTAAGCAATTCAAGAGAGTATTTTCGAAATTTAAATGAATGTGGCTAACTATTACAGCTCTAACGAAAATAAATAAATAAAAACATTACCAAATGTCAATTATGAATCTGGCACATTTGAAATGAATTAGTCACTTTTGAATTGAATAAAGTCAAATGCGAAATTCCTCTTATCAACCCATAAAACTCGCTGATTCTAGAAAAATAATGTAACGAAGCTAAGAATTTCTTATTGATGAAATAATTTATATTATAGGAAAGAAGATTTAATTAAATTTAAAACAATGAAAGATTTGAAGTTATCACAATTAAAATCCTGTTCAAGAAGTTTCAAACGGATATCATTCGCCAAAGCCGACATAAAACGACTATGAATTATAAAAATAATTTTAAATCTAAATTACTGGGATTTAATTAATCACTATTATTATTCATATCCAATTAAATTTGAATTGGAAAATCTTTATATTAATTAATAAATTATCATAAAAGTTTATAATTCAAATTAATATTTCCGACTTACGTTTCGGTTTATTTTAACAATTATACCACGACCATTGCAGAAATTATTTAATGTCAGTTAGAAATAATCTGAAAAGTTTAATAAAATATTTTAAGTATCAAATATAAATTAAGGTAGTGTATAAACATTGCGCATAGGAGCCCTTACTATAGAACGTAAATAAGACGACGGGGTTATCATATTATAGTAACCGGTATTTTTGTTACTTATGTTCAAAGGAATAAACTGTTGCGATAACATCACAGGAGAAATTTATTATACAATAATACAAAGTGAAAACGTAACAACTATAAGCAACTATAAAATTAGTGTGAATTTATAGTCTGACTTGAATTTGTGAATCGAATCCGATATCACTTAAGTAAAAAAGATATCATAATTGAATTCTACTTTGATTTTCCTTCCAATAGAACCAAAATACGACTTATGTCCACAAATACATGGTTCATCGGCAAATAAAGGTGCCTTCAAACACATATTTTCTTATTACAGAAAAATTAACTCAAACTTGGACAATACATTGTAATTATATCACGTCTAGAAAATAAGCTTTTGCAAGTAAGTTCAACGTGACACAGGATCTTTTGTGTCAATTTTACTATAATTTATTAAACAGATATTAAAAATAACGTGATAACCGTTGGTTATCATGTTGTTAT
>JAHWXV010396177.1:0-12716 GCA_024586415.1 Phrixothrix hirtus | reverse complement strand
ATATATATATATATATATATATATATATATATATATATATATATATATATATGCCTATGGTATGTAATCAGCTAGGAGTTATTTTATTCTTTCAAAGTCAATTAAGCTTAGGCGATCAATGATGTATGTAACGTGTTTCTAATTTTTAAGTAATATTTTTTATTAGCAGTGAAACATAAAAGTTCTATTGATAAAAACTACAAAAACTATTTGTGTTAAATTAAATGTGCATTTCCCTATTAATATATCCTCCAATATATCGTATTAGAATCGACATTATTGTTGTATAATAACTTAATTTTTTGGTTGCGGAGAGTTTAGACTGTAACTCTGTGGCAGAAAGGCTACTTAAACATTTACAATATTCCCGAGCGTACATGAAAAATTTAGGGAAACACATTTATCTACAAATAAAAATAATTATAAAATTATGTTAGATGAACTTCATTTAGTTATAAAAATTTATGCAAAACGTGAAGAACTGTCCACATTCCAGAGATCTCAGATTATGATATTACATATAAACAGGGTATTGCTAAGTAAGTCTCAAACCATAGTTATTTACTTAGCGAATGGCAGTAGTCACTAGTACGGAATGGGTTGCCCTTTGGAAGGCGTGTCTGTTATATTTAATAATTCTTTTGCACCTTCCAAAAATTTATTAATAACGAATATAACAAAAAACTTTTACTTTACCAGAATAATAACCCACTTTTCAAAAATGATCTAGATCTCTTTTCTATATGCATTTATACCTATTCTAATATTCGCAATTCTATCGGAATCAAAAGTCGATTAAAGTATCCTACTTTAATAACTTAATGATGAATTATAAAGTAAATTGGTTCCTAGTATTCGACACTTACGTATTTATTACATACTACAAGCAGAAATTGATTGAATTTATAGTTTTAACCCAGAAAAGTACCAAAATTTCTCCTTTTTAGACCTTTAAACGGAAATAATTAGGTTACCAAAGTCGATAAAATGCTTTTATTATGAGGATGTGTGCTAAGTTCACGGTTTGTATTAAATATTTAAAAATGGTAAAATTTTAAAATAAAAATTTTCTCTTCGAAACCACCTTAAAGATACAAATTTGAGTTCCTTCTGGAGATTGAGGTATAATAGAAAATATATACCCTCCCCACTGGATTCTACGTAAAAAACTGTATAAGCATGAGCTTTTATTTTTTGAATAACTTTCAGAATAAAGTACACGACAAAAGTGGTCAAAAATGACATTTTTTCATTTTCGCCCCATATCTCGGAAATAATGATGGATGTCGAGATTTGGTTTGCAACATGGTAAATTTCTTATAAAAGTAGTATAGGTTCGCGAAAACCGCAACTTTTGTTTTTACCAATAACGGAGATATCCTGCTAACGTCTCGAAAGGTGGCGCCCTCTACATACACTATATTGTAATATATGCATAAATAGTAAAGATATAGGTTGATTTCTTAGTATTGTTCCTCTTACGTATATTGCTTCATTTCGACAATATACCCTTGAAAATAGAAAAGCAGTCCATTGATTTATTAATTCAACACGTTAGAATCAGCCTTTTCATGCTTTAATACGAAGCAATCTTCGTAAATATTTCCTGGTCCTTCAAAAACGAATAAGTAATCCTATTCTATTCTAATAAAACAAAGTCAGCTTGAAGCAGCAACCTTGAAGCTTCTGCAAGTGCAACAACTCCGTGTTGACTGTCTGCAAGACAAGGTCGCATCTATTTCTAACATACTAAACTAGTCTTTATCATATTTTCTATATATCCTAGCCTGGTCAACACCTGAAAGAAAAAATATCTATTTATAGTTTTATATTAAATTTCAATATAAAACTGTGAAATTCTGGGCATTCCTACAAGCAATTTTATACTGATTTCGGTTAGTAGGCCTGAAAGATATTTATGTATATGCATTCAAATTTAACAATTCTTGTATTATAAGTTACTTAACTAGAAGCAATTTTCTAGTACCTTTTAATAATCATGACTGACACACTTAAAATGTTAGTTGCCAAACGAGACCAATTAGAGACACAATTAACACATTTCAAAAAATTTGTAACTAAAGTTCATAACATACACTCATTAAACGAATTTGCTTCACGCATTGATAGTATTTTCTATTTATTATAAGAATTTTTTAAAATTCAGTTCGACATTAGAGCATTCGATACTCAAACAATTGATGTGGCCCACGAAGCAGTGCGCGAAGAATTCGAATGAAGTTATTTTTAATCCATATTGAAAGCTAAGCAATTAGTTAACTCTAATATCACCAATTTAATCACATCTAGATGTTCATCACCTATACGCCAACCACCTAGTAGCACACAATTTAACCCACTAATGCCCGGTGGGTTGCTAGCGGTCCAGTTTGAATTTGTGAATATCACACGCTTGATTCTATCGATATAATAGATTTTCGGAAGGGCATACTTAACTTATGTGTTATTTCTCATAGTAAAGTAGAATTCAGTTGTTAGCTTCAAGCAATTAGCTAATCTGCTTTCTTTTTTTGTTCCAATAGTATTGTGTAAACCAACATATTTTCCGATTACAGATGGTAAGTGATAAAATTTAAATATTTTTACGTAGTTTCTTAGGTGTATGTGTAACTTAAGGTGCTACTAGTATAAATATATTTTGTATTCCCAACCTAACCCTTTGTTTCCAACAGATGTACTCTAAAACATAGATGGGTCGTTAACGACCCATTGGGCTTTAGAGGCACCTTAGCATGAATGTATATTTTTGTCTATTTGAATTAGTTCTAGTTATCTTGTCAGATTATATTATATACGTAAATATTATATTAGAAGACATTGCTACTATGCAGTGTAACTATATCATTTATATAGAAAACAGTACATACGTAAACATACTATGAAATTTGATTATTTTTGCATAATAAAGAATATTTTATTTTGTTGCAAAGAACTGCTATTTGTAATATAAACATTATGTGCCTTGCTCATTCCAAATTTGTATATTTTTACACTAATACAAATAATTGACTGTTGTCTGGTTTGTCAAATTGGCAAGTGATAAGAAAACAATGTGCTTTATGCGCAGAAGGAACTGTTTACATAAGGCTTTATGACTTATTAGCTATCCAATACAAATTTTACAAAGGAATTTAAAAATGTTTTAGTTGATTTTGTTACAATGGCCCTTAGGTCGAGATACTGCGTTTAATTTGATATTTATCAAGGAAAGAAAGGAAAAGAAGAAAACCAAGGATTGGGCCTCGGGAAATCTGCAGTCTTAAGATTTGAAGATATTCTTAAACATTATTATGCAAAACGTTTTTCTCTGTATATTGATAATTTTTTTACTTCTACGAAACTTATCAGAAGTCTGAGTAAAAATTTTTTCTGGGCTACAAGAACTGTTCGTGATAAAACCGCGCCTAAATTTTGTCTGATGAGAATAGAAGAAATGACGAGACAGATCGCGGAGCAATGGACAATGCAGTTTACCAAACTAATGGAATTGTTGGTGTACGTCGGAAAGGCAACAGCATAGTAACAATTTAATTAAGTAAGGCCTATATGAATCCCATACGCAAATTTAATAGGTACTCGGCAAGAGCAAAAAGAAAAATTGAAATTGACCAACGAAATGTTATCAAGCGGTACAATAAATATATAGGCTGAATTGATCAATTGTAGAACCACGTTTAAAACTACAGAATAGCTTTATGTGGGAAGAATTGGTATACATAAATTGTGTAATAGCTTGTTGGCGTTTGTGTTACAAATACGTATATTCTTGCACATCAATATGGTTGTAAAAAAATAATTTACAATTCAGGCTGAATATTGTTGTGGCCCTTTTAATGAAGTACAAAAGAAAAAGGGATAAGCCAGGACAAAAACGAGCTTTTATCGTTCATCCTTTGTTGGATAATGGAGGCCACATTATTATTACACAGCAAAATGTGCTTAGGAGTCAGCTATGCTGAAAAAAAACGACAAAAGCTTGTCAAAGGTGTAATGTACTTTTACATGACAAGGGCTTCTCTCAGGATCATAAATAATAATAATAATGTTTTTCGTACACAGCATTCAAATAATTCCCAAGGAATCCCACATCTACCGATGAAGTTTCATTGATAACTTCTCGCGGCACTATTTTTCACTAAAAAGTTAAGGTGAACAGGTTGTTGGCTGGGACATTTTACTAATATTTCATTAGTTCTAAAATTGGACAAAAATGGGCACCCAAATGGGAAATTCACATTAAAAATAACAATTCACCTGCAATAAATGGTTTATTGAAGTTTCTATCTGATCATTGCCAATTATTAGAAAAATTGGATGCTAAATCCACCAACGTGACATCTAACAAATTACAATCCCATCAGAAGTCCAATATATATCTCCCACACGTTACAAAGAACATTTTATGTCCCATTTGCAAAGAAGCGCGCCAAATTTAAAATTTTGAACAATTTTAGCGTTTAAGCTCTAAGGAAAGGCACTCAGAGGCTAATTGCCTAAATCTATGCAACAACTTGCATTGCATGCAAGTGTAGTGTAGTGTAGTGCATAGATGTCTATATCCATAGCTCTTGCTTACAATTTAAGATGCCTATTAAATGTGTACATTGTCATAATAACCTTAATCCTGATAAAGAAGTTTATCGCAATAGATGTAAAATGTATACTCACACAACATGTGCTGCTTTATCTAGATCCGAAGTTCAATGCATTCAAGCTAAAGATAGTAAAATCGCGTACTTTTGTAATTCCTGCATTGCACATAATTTTGAAATAAAGGATTTAAAAGTTTTAATTTTCAATTTGCAATCTGAAATCGAGGATTTATAGAAACTCAGCACCACTAACGCAATCAATAATGTATCTTACACTGTCGAAGAAGTTTTATTGAAAGCATCTAAACGGCAACAAGGCGAAAACAATATTATACTGTATAATGTAGATGATAATGATACATACCTCCAAGGTTCAAAAGGTTATGTTAGAAGTGGTGCCTAAATATCAAATATTCCGTTTAGGTAAAAACCGTCTTGACCAAAAACCACGTCCAATAAAGGTTATCTTGGAATCACGTCAACAAGTAATTTCTTTACTTAAAAAAAAGCAAGTTAAAGACTAGCGGTATCAAAATTTATGTGACAGCTGATTTGGCACCTACACAGCGTAAGTACTTGCTTGGTTTAAGATCTGAGTTGGCTAGAAGACTAGATGAGGGTGAAAAGGATTTGACAATAAAATATATCCGGGGTGTACCTAAAATAACAACAGTAAAAAACTAGAAAGTAACAATAGTATATTATCTAATAACAATAGCGGTATACTCTGTTATTTTCAAAATGTGCTGGGCCATCGGTCAAAGCTTGATGAACTATATTCTAATTTAATTGAATGCGAATACGATATTATCGGCATGGTTGAAACAGCTCTTAACGATAACATATCTACCAGTGAAGTTTTTCCGCACCAATTCAATGTATACCGATGTGATATACAATACGATATAACTAAACAGTCGTGGGGCGGTGGATCACTTATTGCTGTTAAAAATACTATTTTTTCCGAAAAATTAGATTTATCTTTTATAACTGATAATTTTCACTCAATTGAAATGTTTGCCTCTAAATGTAAATTTAATAGCCGTTCATTAATTGTTGTATCAATTTATATTCCGCCATCAACAACATTAGATATATTTAGGTCGATCTTTGAAGCTTTTGAACTACTTAACTACTGTGAACAAAAAATTCTAATTGTTGAAGATTTTAATATTACTCACTATGTTGATTGTCCTATGGATAAGAAATCTGAATTGTTAAATAATTTTATGCAACTATTTAATTATAATCGGTATAATTCAATTCTAAACATAAACGGCAGATGTTTGAATTTGATAATAAGTAATTTAAAATACGACATATATCGTGATTTATCTCAACTAATTCTTGAAGATTCCCACCATCCTGCTTTACAAATGTTTATAGAATTAAATGTTAAACACTAGACAGTTTCCTGTAAAATCTTAAGGTAAACGTTATAATTTCAATAAATCTGATTTCTCTGGTTTATATAGAACATTATTTTATACTCATTGGTCATTCTTGGAGTTTTTTAAAGATGTTAATAGTGCTTGTAATGAATTCTACAATTTTCTGTATTGTATTTTTGATGAATTTGTCCCGCTGTATAAGAATAAGCGTTTTAAATTTTCTAAATGGCATATTATGGATATAATTAAAAATATTAGATTAAAATCAACATATTTAAGTAAATTTCAAAAATCTAGGTCTGATCTTAACAATTACAAACATATGATAAGGTTAGTTGAAGTACAAGTTAACGATTCCTATAAAAATTACATTTTTTAGTTCGAAAATTCAACTTGTTATAACTCAATATCTATATGGAGCTTCATCAAAACAAAGAAATCTGGTACACGTATTTCTGGAAGAATAATTTATGATAATGTAGAGTTTACTGATCCTCAGTCAATTATTAATACCTTCAATGAGTATTTTTCTAGTGAATTCCTACTCTCCAATAATGGATTTGTTGATTATACAAAACTATAGTTTAATAATATGCCAAATATTGATATAAAACAAGTGAGGGAAGATCAGCTATATGGTGCTATAAATAGACCCAAGCATAAATGTACCTCTGGTTTTGACCAAATCCCAAGTTTTATGGTAAAAAATTGTGCAGTTGTTTTTGCAAAGCCCTTTTTCCAAAGTATTCGAGATTATAATGCATTCTAATATATATCCGAGTGTTTAGAACTATATATTTGCTTATCAGCATGGTTTCATCGAAAAACGATCGACTGTAACTACCTTTCATCTATTACGCAGTTCATCTCACACGTTCTTGATTCACGTGGACAAGTCTATGTTGTGCACACAGACATATCTAAACCCTTTGATCATATTTTGCATGAGACGGCCCTTTTAAATTTGAACAATTTCGGATTTAACGTAAATCTACTAAAATTATTTGCCTCGTATTTTGATGATCGTATACAGTACGTAACATTCAATAATTTTCGATCTAATCTGAGTTTAACAACGTCTGGGGTATCCCAAGGTTCCAATCTCGATCCACTAATATTTTTATTATTTATTAATAATTTAGTTGAATCATTGACTTGTAGTAAATTATGGTTTGCCTATGATCCTAAAACATATTCCTCAATTCTTAACCTTGGCGATTGCCTTCTATTACAATAAAATATTCATCCCATATCGGACTGGTGTAAATGCAACTCTTTGTCATTAAATATTTCCAAATGTAAAATTGTTACGTTTACACGTAAAAGCAACCCACTGTTATTTAATTATGTCGTTAACTCTATTCAATTATCTCGCTGCTCTTCTATTGTGGATTTAGGTGTTATATTTGACAGTAAACGTAATTTTATCGATCATATGAAATTTATTACACGAACTGCTTACTCCAAGATTGGGTTCATTCTACGTAATTGTAAAATGTTTTTCAATACTGCCTGTCTTAAAACTTTATATTTCCCGTTAGTAAGATCTAAATTGGAGTGTTGTGCCTTAACTTGGAGCCCACTGTATGTAACACATAAATCATCAATTGAAGGTGTTCAAAGAAAATTTCTGAAACGTTTATCCTAAAAAGCGTATGGAATTTGTCTAGCTCGTGGATTTAATCATGCCCAGTTACTTTCTCGATGGAATGTCCAGTCATTAAAACATAGAAGGCTGGTATACTTCGTTACCTTCCTCCATAATATTTTACATAATAAAATTGACTGTTCGCCTTAACCAGCTCAATTAAATTTGTATGTTCCTCAGTATCACTGCCGAAAATCAGATATTTTCTATATTCCCACCAGCCGTACTGATATCCTCTTTAAATCACCGCTCTCAACTCTATGCCGTACGTATAACACACTCCATCGTGTCGCTTACATTAATTATAATAGTTTGCAAATGATTGCAAATGATTCATTACTTCAATCTAGAGTTAAATTTAAATGTGTAATGTTTCAGCTTAATTATATATCGTTTACTGTTTATTAATTACTAGTAGTCTTAATCTAATTTGATCTCTCTTAATTTCTAATTTCCATTCAATTATTTTTTGTGTTCTAATTTACCTTAATTATTTTTAGTTTAGTTATTTTTAATTTAATCATCTATAATATTGTAGTTCAACTAGCATTAATATCAAGAAATTAATTTTGTCATAATTCGCCTTGCATTATCATATTTCTTTTTTTTATCATATAATTGTCCTGTAATTGGATGTATATAATATATATAATATATATATATATATATAATATATATATATATATATATATATAATAAATTTTATTATTATTATTAATATTATTATTATTAAGAGCGGGTCATATCAACTCAAGTTGTTCCTCAGGCAACTGCAAACATGATAATAAACCTCACAACTCATCATTTCATAAGGACATTAATAGAAACTCAAATTCTGTCACAAAGTATAACCCAAGCAACAAAAACAATGCGACACATTCAAAAATTAGCCAATCATAGTAATAGCAGTCCAATAAGTAAAACAAAGTTAGTATCGACAGCAGTTATGTACGTGCATAACGACCAAAATAATGTAATAAAATGTCGTTGTCTTTTGGTCAGCGGTTCGCAATCGAACTTCATAACCAAAGAACTATTCTAAAAATTGCGCTTAAAGCCCACTGACATAAATATATCTGTTTCGGGGATAATTATGCACAATATCATAGAAAACATTTCTCAATTCAATTTTTAGACTACAGATTTAAAAATTCCTTGGCACGTAAAATTAGCAGACCGCCCGTTTTAATAAAGTATATGCCAGTCAATAAATCCTTAAGTTCAAAATTTTCTGTTTTAAGAAGCTTATTTCACCACCAATATTGAAAAAAAACGAAAAACTAATTACTAAATCTCAAGAAAATTGCTTTAGACCGCATTATTCTTAAAGATACTGTATTAGACTTGTTAATTACAGATTAAATAAATTCCCCAATCTCTATAGCCTTGCACGAAGAGGCTGAAAATGTCTGAAAAATCAAGGAATGATATTACAAATCCACTGCTGCTGGTTAGTGAATAAGATAATTGTGAAAATCATTTTGTAACCAACTTTCGTCGCGATTAAAGCAGACCTTTCATAGTAAAATTACCACTAAATCATAATATTTACGATTAGAGAGATTCGTTACAAAACGCTCTTAAAAGATTCAATACATTAGAAAAAGCTTGACAAAGACAAAATTTTAAAATAAGAATACCCAAATTCGTGCAAGATTAGCAATTATTGGGTTATATGTTCCCAATAGATTGCAAAAATGACGCAATCGAACTGGTATACTATTTACCCCACCATTCTATTCAAAAGGAGAGTATCATAACGCGCCTGCGCGTTGTTTTCGACAACTCTGCGACATCCTCGCCAAGGTCAACGGTAAATAATGTTCCTACGGTCGGCCTTACTATTCAGCCCGACTTATTTTCCATAGTTATTCAAGTCAGTCTTACAATGTAGTAGTAACAGTAGACATTAGTAAAATGCATCGTCAAGTAAACGTTGACGAGTCTCACCAAAACTTACAGCGCCTGTTATGGAGGGATAACTCAAATTCAAAAATTGAACATTACAAATTGACGACCGTATCATACGGACTAGTTCATCATTTTTGCCGCAAGGTGCCTTAAGCAGTTTGCAATTGAAAATCTTACTACTTGTCCAATGGAAAGCGAAGTTATTACAAATAATTTGTATGTAGATGACCTGTTAATAAGAGCTGACGCCATAAATGACACTGTCTGGCTAATAAAAAAATATTCAGGCAATTTTGTTTGGCACTGGATTTGAATTGCGCAAATTTGTATCAACTGCGCGTCATGGTTTGACACAGTTAAGTCAGAACAGCTCAACTAATTCTCAATACATTATTTCAAATGAGTTATTCATCAAAACTTTGGGTATCATTTGGAATTCCAATAAGGATAATTTTGAGTACTGCTCACGTCCACTGGCATTTCCCACAAACTTAATAAAAAGGGAACTTTTACCAAGTACATCAACAATGTTCGATCTGATTGGTATTCTTGGGCTTATTTTAACCCAAGCCAAAATCCTACTGCAATCCTTCTGGAAATTAAAAATTAATTGAGACGACGAAATCCCTGCAGTGTTTGCAAATCACTAGTCTCACTTTCACCAAAATTTATCTAAACATAATAATATAGACGGTCTGCGCCATCTCTTAACCAAAAATTCAACGCGCATTCAAATTTAAGGGTTCTGGGATGCATCCACAAAGAAGTACAGTGCTGCCATTTGTATGCATTCCATCGATTCTAAATAAAACTCTTTAATGCGCCTAGTCTGTGTAATGGCAAAAATAACTCCTCTAAAGATTCACATGCTACCCAAACTCGAATTATACGGCGCTACATTAGTTCCAAGCTTGGTAAGTAAGGTGCTAAGCACAACCAAAATCACCTTAATCGAAGTATATTGCTACACGGACTGAGAAATTGTCTTATCATGAATAGGGTCTGAATCTTCCATTTGGAAGGCATTTGTTTCAAATCGTGTAGGAGAAATTCACTCACTAACACAAATCAATGCAATAGCTGGTATCACATTTCATCTGCATTGAATCCAGCTGACATAATTTCCAGATATATAAACTCCGCTGACCTATCCAAATCAGTCTTATGGTGGGAAGGTCCTTTCTTTATTAGCTCAGATATCAAATATTGCAAGGGCGTCCCACACATTTCAAATTTCTTGCGATATAATCATGAGATCCCAGAATTGAATTTAAAGAGTTTTTCTCTTCATAAAGTGGGCAAATTCACATTATTAGATAAGTTTTCTTCATTCAGCAAGTTAACGAATATCACCGCATACTGTCTCAAATTTATTTAAAATTTAAAATTACCTAAAGTCTATAAAACACAGGACCCATGAGTATAGATGAAATTGATCAAGATACCCAAACCATGATAAAGATCATTTAAACAGCATTCTTTCCTAGTGACATCCAACAATTAAAAACAAGCAAATCTGTAAAAGTATCCACTAAAGTTAAACCACTGAATCCATTTCTCGGCGGCGGCGACATCCTCAGATTTTGAGATCGTTTACAAAAATAAAACTTAGCATACATACATTGCAAGCATCCAATTCTTCTCCAGCAAAACATCCATTCATTCACCTAATTGAGTATGAACACAAACAAAATTTACACCCTGGCATGCAAACAATCTTGTCAATAGTAAGGCATAAATATTGGTCATTAAATGGTAGATAAAGTGTTGTTTGTAAGTGCCTACCGTGCTTCAAGTTCAAGCTAATGTTCTATTTTCCACAAAGGGTAACATTTCCAAATGGGCGACCTTCCCAAGTGCTGAATGACATCATCGCGCATTTTCAGTTTCAGAATTATTTGATCAAATGCTGTATTAAATGGCATTTCATACCTGCCCGAAGTCCACATTTTGGCAGACTTTAGGAAGCTAAAGGGAGCTCAGTAAAACGTTACTTATGAAGAATTTTACACCATTATTGCTCCAGTAAAAAACATGCTTAATTCACGTCCTTTTTGTGCCATGTCCGACGACCCAAAATTACCTCAGTGCTAAACACGCTAGGTCACTTGATCATTGGCGAAGCTCTAGTCGCCGTGCCAGAAGTGGACATAAGTCATGTTACAGTTAGTTATATTATCTGTTTCAAACATATTCAGAAAATAACTCAACACCTATGGTCTCGCTGGACCAAAGACCATTCACATCGCCTTCAGTAGAGAACAAAATGTATGTTCAACAAGACTCCTTCAATTGTGTTTGAGTCGCTCTTCCTGCTAAAGGAAAACAACGTACCAACTTTGCATTGGCCAATGGGTCGAATTACTACTGCGCACCTTGGATTAGAGGATCGGTGCGCGTGGTCTCTCTAAAAACAGCTACCGATGTTAAACGCGCTGTTTCTCGTATATGTATTTTACCAAATCAAGAAAATTCCACAAATGAGTAATTTTGAAATATATTCTTTCAAAGCGACAAATATGCCAAGAGTATTTGTATGACATCATGCGGTCGACGTCCCGTGCACCTTATTACATTTTAAAATTAGCCCGTTTTATGTGCTACTCACGGGATTTAGTACGATTCATAAGTTGTAAATTGTAAAAGATGCAAGCAAGGGTTAAATTTTACATATTATTCAGTTTGGCATTGCAATACCATTAATAACTTAGAACACAATTTCTATGCTTCGCACAATTAAATACGTTAATTAAAAACAGAAAGTCAATCCATTAATTTATTAATTCAACACATTTGAACAAGCGCATTTTCCTGCTTTAATTTAAGTTAATCCAAGATATTAAGCAATCTTCGTAAACAGCGGAAAAACGCTTAAAGGCTAACAACGTTTAAGGAGTTCTATCTCAGTAGGTATTGGTCTTTTTAGTTCTACCTAGTAAACTTGTTTCTTATTTCATCGAGTATTACAAGTTAACACTGTTGGTAGATAAATATTGATTTGTTGAATTAAGAGGGTTGTTACCCCTTCATAATTGGTTACAATAGCCTATATATAATATGGCAAATACCTTTATACCACTCAATACAATTTTATGTTGAAATTATATATATATATATATATATATATATATATATATATATATATATATATAT
>JAHWXV010396105.1:0-10201 GCA_024586415.1 Phrixothrix hirtus | reverse complement strand
TTAGTATTGTTGCAACTGGCAATGTAACTTAATTAAAATTATTCTAGGTTAGCTTTGATCTACAAAAAGCATTTCAATTATCCTATTTGAATGTCAATGCGCCCCTGACCAGGGTATAAATTCTTTACTGTTATATATTATGCTATTTTTTGTTATTATTATTTTGTTGTTAAATTGGTGGTATTACACCGGACTGATAGCATTCTGGGTTGGTAAATAAATACCCAGTTATTTGTTAAATTATGGTGTTATAATTTCACCGATCTTCCTTTTTTTCCTAATCGATTTTTCTCTAGGTTTCTATAGGTCTGCCGTACCAGAAGCCGAGTCTACGCTGTAAGTGAACTTGGTATACGAGGACATCTCATCGTTCGGGTGTTCTTTGAGTTTTCCTTTTTTTATAGTGAACGACTGGCGCTCTATTTGCTCCTTACTGTACCTCCTTCTTTTATTTTTAATTTAAGCCGACTTTGACATTATCTAAACCGAGAAGAGACCAACCGTGAAGTGTTATAATACTCAACAACTTTACACCTGCACCGATTACACCATACCCCCCCTACTCTACCGCATAGCTACTGAGTTAGAATCCGTGGCAACATTAATATACATCAAAATATGACCTTCTTATATCAGTACACCACTACTAATGCTTTTTCCAGCTCTCTGCAAGTCGGCAACCGGAAGGCTATTCAGGCACCCTGTTGAAAATGATGTTCTTTTAGGCTCCTTTTGATCCAAGGGTGAACTGTAGGGTGGTTAGTGTAGCATTGCCATGTTGTTTGGTCAATACCTTTCCTACAATTAATTAGCCAGGTATAGCTGGATACATTGTCATGATGGAGCATCTTAACTATCAGCAATCTCCCCTTGGATGCAGTGGACCCTAATCCTCAAGACTTCTAGCACTTTTGAATAAAATTTTCCTTTCACTGTTCGTCCAGCAGGCACAAGCTTCTTGTTGCACCGAAAAAAACAAAAAGCAACCTTTCACTCTTGATTTGCGCATGTGAGCTTTTGTTGGTAAAGGAGAGGTATTTTATTTGCCACATTCAGCACTTTGTCTTTTGTTCTCTGAATAGTACTCAAACAACCAAGTTTTGTCACCAGTTATCACTCTGCCTTCTGTACATCTAACAAAATCTTCGGCATCAACTTCATGCACACCTTCTGCATTTGCAAATCATCGGTTACAATGGAATACACAGTAAATTTCACTAAATTAACTTCTATACTAACAAACAAACATTTAACCAGCAATATATGAATTCTTTGTTACTCAAAAAGATGTGTTCTAGACATGGCTTCATCCTTATAAGTCTCCATAACAGATTTGCTCAGTTTAATACAAAATTTAATGGCACACCACTGCATCTTGACTTTTGATACAGGCACTAAACATATTTCAGTTCAGGCATGGTCTAAACACTTCAAAGGCTCAGGGGCAACACGGGTTTTCTAGCTCACGTAACATCCCCCACTACCGATTCTGCCCTTCACCTCTTCCCACTGGCCAGAAAAGATTAGTCCCGATGCTTATTGGTTAATAATTATAATATTAACATTTAATAATTCATATATCTATTTAAGTAATAATACTCCACTGTATACAAAACTTCAGAAATGACAATCAGAAAAGTCTCGCAAAAATAAAGAAAGACTGAAAATAAACTAATTTAAAGGTTCTTGTGCAATATCAATATTCTTTGTGCCGAAGTTAAAGCTATTAGTTATTTACTTCGATGGTTAAATTATGGCAGTCTTAAATGAATTTTGAAAAATCCTGCTGGACAAAATAATAGTTATAAAATATTTTGAAGTGGCACAATTATTGTAATAAAAATATTGTGAATAATAATTTCATTTTTTATTTGAACTTAAACCGAATGCCATATTTTAGGTTAAGTTAAATGTTTATGGCTAGACATACGTTTGATTAAGGTACAGTCTGCCTACAACTGAATTTTTTTGAGTCATATGTTATATTTGTCTTTTTACATTCTCATTTGAAAATACCTATTCGACATATTAAACAAAAAAGTAAAAGTGAGAAATGTTTAAAATATGGTACATTGCAAGGGCCGCTGCTTTAATTTGGGGATAGAAGAAAACGGATATACTTAAGAATTAAAAATATTGCTTTATTGGTTTTTGAAATATTCCCCTTCACACTCTATACATTTTTTCATGTGACTAAACCAATTATCATAACCTTCTTTCCACTCAAAAGTCGATACATCCAAAAATCCATTCTTTAACACTTCAACTGCATCATCTGGTGTTGAAAATCATTGAACATGCACATGATGTTTGAGTTTTGGAAACATAAAAAGTTATTAGGACTTAAATCAGGGCTATAAGGAGAATGAGACATTAATTCCGATTTCTGACTGGCCAAGTAGTTCACAATTAGTTGTGCTGTGTTTGAGCTTGCATTATCATGATGCAGAATGATTCGTCCATCTACTATTTTTTTGCATTTCAGACAAAACATGTGATAAACAGTTTTACAGTCTTCTAAAGGTATAGTAACTACATGACCAGTTTTTGATACAAAACAAACGATCATTTGTTTGGAAACACTGCGAGCATGAACAACTTTTTAGTTGGCTTTGCTTTATTTTGAAACACCCAAACAGTCGACTGTTGTTTCGTTTCAGGTTCATAGGCATATATACCCAGCTTTCATCACCACTGACAATGTCATATACCAAATTTGATGTACCGTTTGTGTTTCTTGGCACCATTTGACACAGGCTTATTTTTGAGCCTCAGTTAAATTATGGGGAATCCATTGTGAACATAATTTTTTTACATTGAAGTGCTCATATAAAATTTAATTTATTTGTTTTATGTTGATGCCTAAAGATGACTAAATTTCTCAAGAAGTTACATGACGATCTGCATTTATCATTTCTCATATGACATCAATGTTTTTTACTGTTTTTGATGTTGTTGATTAACCTTCACAAACTTCATCATTAAGGTTACTACAACCGAATTTAAATTCTTGATACTACCGAAACACAGTTGTTCTTCATAGTGCCTCATCACGAAAAACAGTTTTTACATCAGCGATACACTGCTTTATACTTTTTTTAATCGACAAATAAAACAAAACCAATGCTCGAAAATGTTCATGATTTAAATCCATGTTTTTTCTGCATTTTGTTTACTTTAAAATCATTCTGTAATAGAACAACTCTATATATGCCCTTTCTGTCACAGTTGTTTAACAGTAGAGATGTCAAACTTTACGAATGTGTTGCCATATCCTGAAATTTAAGAAGCATCCCTCGTACCAACATGTTTTAAATTGTACACCTGCAAACAATTTTAAAGAGAGTGTCAATTCAAGGTTAGTAAAACCAGAAAAAAAAAAGGAACAAAGAAATTGCTTGAAATGTCCCTTTTGGAGTTTTATGTATTGTGTGCTGATACTGATGTGTTCCCGAAATCACTATTTTTTTATTCAAAACAGAAAAACTTTTTAGTTTTTCTAAATGACAAAATTAGATTGAAACAAAATATTTGAGCTCGCTACGTGCAGAAGTAAATTCTGAGTAATTTTTATTATAAACATTTTTATCTAAAATGCATAATTCATAACAGAGATAATTTGCAAAGGGATATATAGTATATAAACTTTGTCAAGGTAGTAGAGAGTATTCAAAATATACAAAAATGCCATGTTGTAAAATCTAGCCCCGCCCTTAAAGTTTCTTTTCACATACAAGAAAATCCTAGAAGTTAGCTGCACTAACCTAATAATATATATGTCATTGTAATGCAAAATTGAAAATTTAATTTTTGTTTAAAGTATAGATAAAAGGAAATTACTAGTGAGAAAATGAAAACACAATGTACAAGTAATATTTTAAATTTTATTTTTATACTCAGTTGTAACAGTTTCATTACAAATATCGAACACTGTTATCAAACTCAGATACAACAGGCATAAGCCTCAAACTATTGTAATGTTACTAACGTATCGTATAAACGAAATTATACCCATAAACTAAAACTTTACATTGGCCGATAATATTTATATTAATCAGACATCGAGTTTGACATTAAGTCGATAATGAGTTTGTTTTTAATTAAATATATACCCATGGCAGTACCTTACTTTAATTTGCAGCTAAGGGAAGAGTAATTTACAATTGTATATCGATTTCATGTGTACATAAAACATGTGTACTATAAAAATGTATGATTAATTGATGAATTAAGAGAGGTACATAAATTTTTTTATAATGAATCAAACTAAATGTGAATAATGAGTTGTGTTAATAAGATGAATAAAAGGTGTTCTATACAATTTATTGGACTCAAGAATTTTAATTGGACAGAGCACCTTTAAATGAAGGTGATAGTCGTAAATGATTTTACTACGTTGACATGACACGATTTATAAAGAATTTCTAGAAAAAATCGCAATTAATCTAAAAACTAAAAAAAAAAAATCAAACAACAATTTACATGTCAGGTAGTAAGAATCATTTTCTTGAGGCTCAGTTCGAGTGAAATAAGCAAATACAATAACCTCACTAGTTTAGAATTGTACGCTACATTATAAAATAAAAATTTTAATATTCTAGGTCTGATAATCACATAGCATTTTACAACGTAGCGTCCCAAATACTCCTTTGGTTATACAATAATTGAAGAACGAGAACGTTAAAATTTTTATAACAAATATGTACTAAATAAAACTAATATGACGTTATTAGTACTCGATTATTTTATCCGAATGAATATCTTATATAATCTTATACTACAGTACTTATTAAATATAGAACAGCCAGACTTGCAGACATAACTCGCATTTTGCACATCAAATCACACACACATACACGCACGGAGCCAAGCACTTACGAGCAAAATTAGTGCACACCCCTATATATTTTTTAAGTTTTGTATTTTTTACATTCCGTTGGTACGGTACAATTAAATAAGAAATTAACTCATCAATTTATTACATATTTGTGAATTAAAAAATACGTCATAAGACAATCTAACCCAACCGTATTAACATTTGTGTTGGTTCTATCCAGTCGGTGATGCTGTTATGATTGAATTTGACGAAATGGTTAGCGATTGCCTAGAAATAAAGACGTTGTTAATGTTTAAATATATAACATGCAATGGAAAGTGTTAAACCCAACATGCAACACCTTTTGTTAGTTTTCATCTGTATTAATCTAAATTAGTTATCGAGTTATTTTTAGTAAAAATAGTAAGATAAGGTGATCACAATATTATTTGACTATTCTCTAAAAATTAATAAATTAATTATAATAATTAGATGAAAACTAACAATTAATTATCTGGTGTTGCTCCTCATAGCATTTTCGTAACAACTGGTTGACCTGAAAATAAAAACATTCATACTCAGAATAGTATTATTAAAAACATTTATTTTAAACACTATTTACTAGGCAATTTAAATTAAATAACTTAAACAGTAGAATGGCAAATGTTTAATGCATAACAGAAAAAGTTTCAAATATTACAAAATTATTCCCAACAACTCTTAACAAATATCAAGTGAGCCTGTTTATATTTGGCACACTATAATTTGGATTATTTTTATCATATAAACTTGGGATGTATGAATATTGTGTTCAAGATTTAGTTTGGCATGACATACTTTCACGTGTTTCATGTGTTTTACTATAATTTTTTATTGTAATACACGTTTTAGTTGCAAATCAATTTTTTACAAAACTAATAAGTAAATGTTAAAATAACTTTCATTAAATAGATTATTGAGGAATTTGAATTTCATCACCTTTAAAAAAATTTAGGATTGGCACAAAATTCAAACAACGACGACCTTTCTAGCTCAACCACTAATAATGTTTACTTAATTAGACTAACAAAATAAGGAATTTTAAAATCCATTTAACCCTTTCAAGGCTATTGAGGCAGATATGTGTCAGCAAATAGCTTTTATGGTGTAGTCACCAATTTTGCTGAACCTTTGTAGGAATTGCATAGAATTAATCTTAGAGATGATGTATTTCTCAACCGTTGATAGGAAATTAAGTTTAAAATTTTTAATAACTTTTAGGGTCGGTTGCAGAAATGAGAATTATATCAAGAATTAGCAAATCCGATATTAAATTGTATCCCAGATTATTTACGCAATGAGTTGCAGGAAGTAATTTTAAGATAAAATTACATAATTCGAGATTTTAGTAAATTTGATGAAATGTAGTTGTGAACACTCATCTATTTCCTTATTTTTTGGTTATGAGCATATGTATTTTTAATTTATAACACAGATTGAAGATAAATGTGTATTTACAGTGTTTGAATAATATCACAAATTATAAAAAAGGAGAAAGGTCCAAATTATTCTGAAATAGAAAAGCAAACATTTTAAAATCAACATCAGGGTACATTTCAATAAAGTTTGTTCCGTCACAAATTTTCTTCTACCTCACTCTTCAAACTTGCTAAAGAAGTATCGGGCATTCTATAAGGATATTTTTAAAAATTGATTTTGGTAGTTATCAATCGTGATATTAGTTCAAAATTACTTACATTTCAATTATTACCCCTACGAATACGATATCAACAAAAATTTGTTTGAATATTGGCAATAATTACAAGAAGTAGCATAGAAATCTTAATTTAATTTGCCGATTCCTTGAATTACAATAATCTCGACTTACAAGTACTATAATCTCGGATTATACATTTATGCAATTGAAAAACCACAACTCGATGTAAATAAACTCGATTTACAGAATTCAACTTATATTAATTTAAAACCTAGTTTTTGCGACCCGTTTTGATGTTTAATTTGCATTTTGACAGAAATCTCGGATTGCAAATTTAATTTTCTTTTCTGTAACCGGTCCCTAGTGTCATTGCAGAATTAAATTTTTTAATTTTTCATATCTATGGGCTGTAATTTCATACTAAAGTCATAACTTTTTTCCCTTATTTACACAGCTCGTTCATTGTGTTATACATATATATGAAGGGCAGTTGATAATTGGCCTAGACAGGAGTTGGCACCACCAGCATCACACCAATGTGGTTATTTGTAGAAACTAACTTTCAAATGACAATTGTCCAATTTTCAGCTTGTTGTGTAATTTAGTTTGTGTTTGATAGTCATTGAAAGCAAACAACCTGTGCATTTTTACAAAAATGAATAAAATCGAATATCGTGCAGTGATTAGATACTTGTTTTTAAAAAAGAAAACCAACGATGAGATCAATCCTCAATTGATGTTTGTGAGGACTCAGCGTTACTGGTATTAACAATATAAAATATTAGACAGTGAAATTTAAATGCAGTCATACACACTTTCGATGAGGGAGTCCAGGCCATCCAAATGAGGTCACCATGTCAGAGGTGGTCAATAAAATCTATCTGCAAGATAGCTGAGGCTGGATGAATATTTGAGAATGTGGAAGTTCTCTGCCAGATGGGTGCCACATTTGCTCTCTATTGACAATGTGATTGTCTGTGGCCATGTTCAATTGCGATAAGTAAGATGTTTTACATCTAATTTGACCCCATGCAACTATTATTTATTCCCAAACATGAAGAAATGATTTGGTGGTAAGAGAGTTTGGCCGAATGAAGAGGTCATCATTAAAATGGAGGCCTATTTTAAAGGCTTCCAAAAATCCTATTATTCAAAGGACTGTAACATAAGACGTATAAACGTATTGTTATATAAATAAAATTTTTGCCAAGATAGCGCAGATTAAATTTGGCAGAGTATGGGTCGGTTGTTCTGCATATTGTGTAGTAACTTCTTTCTGACCACTTACCTTGAAGGAGTTTTCCAATTCTGGAATAATAAATTCAACGGCTTAATTTAGATAAGTTAGCATGAAAAAAGAAAAATTTACCTTTTAGGCGCCACATTTTTGTTTAAAAAAATTAAAGTGAAACATACTCTTTGAGACGGTTATTAAAATGCGAATGCAGCAATGTTAAGACACCAACGAAACTTAGACACTGGCTCAGAGAGGTTGTTCACTAAAGAGATCGTCGAGATAAAGAAAAAACTCATACAAATAATAAGTTACACTTGCAAACCTGAAAAAGAAATGATCACACTAAATAAAGCACATAAATTGATTTACAAGATCTAGAGTTCAATTTTATTTCACCCTGTACATAAAATATCTTGAGGAAAATCCAAAAACAAATATTAAATATTTAATTGTACGGACCTTGGCATTTATCATAAATTAACATTTGTAAATAAAATTTTAAAGCATATAAATAGCGAAAGTATAACAAATAATTAACTACTTTAGGTAATTAACAATAAAATCTTTGCGTTTAAGATATTTGAAAATATTGAATTTAGAGTTATAAACAAAATTTCATTTATCTAGCAAAAACTAAGGAATGTTTGATATCATTTGAATTTCAATGTCATCATGTGTTACCTATATGATTCTTTGTAAAATCATAAGAAGCGTCAACGTTGCTTGTACAAGAAACCTACTTTCGTGATATACCCACAATTCTTTAGCTATATCACAGAGATAAAAAATACTATGCCAATAATTGAAGTAATTAAAATATTTTTAAATACCGAAACTCATAATAAAATATAGAATCGTCCCTTTACAAGCGTATATGAATTATTTAAAATTCTAAGTTATAGATGGACAACAAAAATAATTATTCGAATTTAATAATTAATTTTAAACCGCATTTTGATTTGTTCAGATACAAAGTGAATATGAAATTAGATAAACTACTAGCAAGCCTATTTCATTATTTACAATTGAATTATTTAATAAAGTAGTATAAAATAAGAATTTTATCTATTACAGATCACGAGAAAAACAAAATGATAGCAACTTTGAAGAAAATGTCCGTTTTTCTTTGGCAGAAAACCAATTATTTCACTAACCTTAGGTATAGATGCGAAATGTAGTAACATCTCTGAAGACGATTAGTAAACATTTTTCTATTTTGATTGAAGAACCTCAGAAGTTTAATTCGACAGTGGGCAGGAATGATAAAATAACAATTTCAAATTAAGTAGTTGAGGTCCTAAATAAGTACAATGGAACATCTTCAACGTAGTGTAGTAGAAATTGATATTGACCAAGATTAAACATAAGCCCTAGTAATCTCGATAGGTCTCCAAGAAAAAAATATTCATTTATCCTTTCAAGTAATAACCACCATCAAAGATTAGAGAGGTAAAGATAGGAAACTCAACGACTTTGTTTTGTGTTAGTACTCCTGGCTTAATAGGTGGCGCAATATAAAAGTAAGCCTTTAAGTTTCCTATCTTTTTAATTATGGCATAATGTTGCCAGCTAATAATGTCAAAATTATACTTGTCAACAGTGCCTGTAAATTACCTAGACCTGCTTAAAGCTGTTATATAATTCCTACTTCTGCATATTGTGTTTTTGTTTTAATTTATTTCTGGTTAATTATTATTGTTTAATTTGTTTTATATTGTTTAATTATTGTTTAGTTTTAGTTGTGTTTTTTTATTGTGTTACTAGTTTTAAAAACTGGAAAGACAAAATGGGTTATGGTTCCTATTGTATTGTTAAAAATTATGGGAAAAATAAGAAGCAACACCCCCAATTTGCATATTTTAGGCTGCCAAAAAATATGTATATATAAGTTTGCTTATTCAGTTTATATTGTTTTAATGACTTATTTACATAATAAGTACAACTGTTACTAAGTGCTTGCATTTCAGTGCAAGGAAGTGGTTACATTTTGCTGATTGTGACCGGTTATTGAACAATGATTTTAATTTTAAAAAAGATTATAAAATATGCAGTAAATATTTCGTAACTGAGCAGTTCAAAATGTTGCTTCCTAGAAAACTACTGCCATAATATGTAAATTGAAATTGATTCCTTCACTTACCAGCGATTCACGTAAATTTAAAAATACCTGAGCGATCGCTTACAAAAGAATGCAATTTATACCTAAGGGAAGTTTATTGAATGTTAAATTCAAATTTTAGATAACGTCATATTAATTCAAAAACAAAAATTACGTAAAAGTTACCTGAAGTTATTAATCCGTTAGAATTAATAAAAATTAGTAAGGTTAATGTAAAGAATTAAAAATATACCTGCCAAATAAGAATTAGTTTCAAAATTTTAAATACAGTAACTAGGCAAATAAGTAAATTTTGCTGTCAATTATTTTATAAGAAAATTTAGATAAGCGTTA